>MU186744.1:126291-141768 GCA_016904865.1 Pissodes strobi | reverse complement strand
AATAGAGATAGGAGGGTAACAACGAGATAGAGATTGAAAGGAGAAGGAGACTAGGATGGGCGGATTTGGCAAATTAAGCCATATACTTAAGGATAGAAGGATACCGCAATACCTTAGAACAAGAATATTTGAACAGTGTGTAGTAAAGGAGCACAGACCTGGTCTCTCACAAAAACAATGGTGAATAAATTGAGGACAACACAAAGAGCCATGGAAAGAGTTATGATAGGCGTAACACTAACAGACAGAAAGAGAAACGAATGGATTAGACAGAGAACAAAGGTCGTAGATATAGTGGAGAGAGTCACAAGCCTGAAGGTGAATTTTGCAGGACGGACGACAGATGGAATAGCCGAATAATACGCTGGAGACCATGGGAAGGAAAGAGAGGAAGAGGAAGACCAATTATGCGATGGTATGACGACATAAACCGAGTGGCAGGATTTGGATGGACGAGAACACCACAAAACAGAGAGAACTGGAGGAGAGGAAGGGAGGCCTATGCTCAATACTGGGCGCAATAAAGGGCTTGATGAATGAACACTGCTATCAAACAGAAAATAATAAGCTATTACAAAAATGAAAATGACTTCATAAAAGAATAATTTATTAATATTGAAATGTGTGCATCACTAAAAAAATTAATTTAAATTTACAGTTTGGGAAAAAACAAATTTACATTTAATTGATAATTGATTAAAGGATTGATTACAGGGTGTCGCTAACCGCCGTGCCGGTCTACTTGGGAATAATACTAATCATATAAAGAAACAAAGGAAAAAACAAATTTCATTCATTACGACATAAAATTAATTTGGTGTTCATACTTCGAATTCTTTTCTGACGCAATGCCTGGGTTCCTTGGATTACTTCATGCTCATGATGAATTCTTATCTTGAAGTATTGGCTCAAGACGATTCATGTCAGTGATCATCGATGTACGATTCTTCAAAAAAGTGATCACCAAAATAGTCATATATGCCACTTAGCAAGTATTTTTCGGGTCCAGTTAACAATAGCGCTATCAAAAAAAACAATTTTTCTAAAAAATGGCAAGAAATTAGGTATTCTATATTAGTTTTCTAATGGAAAAGAGCGGAAAAATGTTTTTTTTTTGTGTTTTTTTAATCTGAAACCTGGAACATACAGTACATGATCCCTCGTTACGCTTTGTCTTCAAATATTTGAATAATTGCCTGGCCCCCCGCTCGCTTCGGGGGCGCAAACAACAAAAACTAACACCAACTAACCCGAGATATGGGCGAAAACCTCCTGAATTATCCTGAATTAATTTCCGTAATAAAGGCAATTGGCAATACACAAACAAACAAAACGAAACAAAGCGAAATCACAGAATAGAAAATGTTGACAAACGGACGACGGAATATCAGTCACGCCGTCCCGCCGATCAGTGAGAGACATTGTATACCTACGGGAATACGACCAATAGAAAAGAAGCACGCCCGATTGTTTGCTGCGCGTCGAAATATAGTTCCAGATTGAAATATTAATATTATGAAAGAAAATTAATATTCCGCGTTTTTTTTCGTAAATCAACTTGAAATAGGTTCCTCTTATTATATTAAATAATTCTATTAAGTAATTTTGATAACATTATTGTTAAGGATCTCCGCAACCAATAATTTTGACAAAGAAACATCGGATTCTATTAACTCACGACACTTCACAAACATGTAATAGCAAACAAGAAATGGTTAAAATAGGTGCTTACTTTTCTAAAATAATGTTCGCAAAGTACGACTATTAGTTTATTTACTTACGCATGGAATGTAATATTTGGGTTAATGAATGGATACTCAGTTTTCATGAACATGGCGGCAGTTCCTTCTATAGACGAGTGTACGGCAACCGGGAGTACCGCTGATTTCGTGAACAATGTGAAGTCGTGAAGTAGTGGCATAGGGTTCAGTTTACATAAAGTTTCTAGCGGAAAATAAGTATAACCCTTCGTATTTTTTTTGTTTCCATTTTAGTTCAAGTTTTGTATTATAAATGTTTATATGTTAGTATTATATACTTTAAAGCGAAAAATTTATATTTTGGCATGCTCCATTGTCTAATAAATGTAATTTTTCTGTCAGGGTTAGAAATGAATGTTGAGTTGCACAAATTTCGATATTGGGTTCGTTGACAAATTATTTATTAACGATTTGCCTTTGCATTTTAATTCAAAGTATATTGTTCTGTAGGCGGATGATTCTTCAAGGATCGTCAATGCGGAAACCGGGGAACACCAGAGGATCTTCACCTGAAACCTAACTAGATTTTTAAGGTTTTGTCTCAGGTGCACAAATATATTTTTAATAATTAACTGATTGTATTCAATATCTCTTTAACAGAAATAAAATAAATAAACAAAATGTTTTTTTTCTCTGATTGATTCATGCTACATTTTATAGGTCGGAAAATGTTTGTCAAGGTTAGAAATGAATGATGAGTTTGGAGTTCGATTTTGGGTTCGTTAACGTCCGAATTATTTATTAACGGTTTTCCTTTGCATTTTAAATCAAGGTGCCTTGTTCTATATGCGGATGAGCGGATGATTCTTCAATGATCGTTAATGCGGAAATACCAGAGAAGCTTACCAGATTTGTGAAGATCTGAGAAAATATCTGCCAGGGTTGGAAATGAATGTTGAGTTTGGAGTTCCACAAAGTTTGATTTTGGATTCGTTGACATCCAAATTATTTATTAACGATTTTCCTTTGTATTTTAAATCAAGGTGCATTATTCTATATGCCGATGATTATTCAATGATCGTTAACCCAAACTAACCAGATTTTTGAAGATTTTGTCTCATGGTACACACATATATTTTTAATAATTACCGCAAATATAATAATAAAATTTCAGTCCGTTAACAGTCAATGATAGTCGAGTTAATTCTAGAAATTTAACAACATTTTTGGATGCTGGATGATGATATGGACCGGACCCCAAATATAGATAAATAGATAAGATATGTGAAAAGAGAAGTAGAGGTTACTATGCAATGCTCCAACCGAGACATATTTCTGATCTTATTGATATTTATTATTTGCTCATATACTCGCAATTATCGTATTGTTTAATGCGTCTCAAACACTGGAGTATTTGTTGCTCGAACACATTTTCCTGGTAAATATTTAGGTTTTTCAAAATAATAAAACTATTATTTAAGTAAATTGCCGTTTAGATTATGAATGTCGAATAATTTTATTGATATACCTCTAATACCTAGTAATAAAATATCAGGTGCCGGGTCAGAAAACGAAATTATAAGCGTCGATTTTGATTTCCTTGTAAAGATGAATACATTTGCAACAGGTGGATTATGAAATTGTGGTAAGTATTTATTTCACAGTCTTCCGTGATATTGTTTAATGTTTTCGGATACCTATCATATTTATCCCCATAAAAAAATAAAACCCAAAATGTGTAGTTAACGAGGTAGTTAACAAATTAGTTGATAAGTTAATTTAAATGAGGATTCCTGACGCCCCATTTGGAAGGCTAACAACATTGAAGATGTTGGGTATTCTACTTGGATCTCTATTATTATTTTTTTGATTAGCTTCAGCAATTAAATAGTATCGGAAACAGTTATCAGGTACGGTTTACTTTTTGTGGAAACTCACATGAAATTTAAACAATTCCGCAGCATATTATTTAAAGTATAACAACAAGAAGGATGTAATTTTTTTTTTATTTTTTAGTAAGAGTACTGTAATATCGAGGCCAATATATGTATGTATGTTCACGTTGTCACCTTCAAAGAAAGGAAGTGTGCCATATCCATATAGAGTTGCATAGCTTATTAGAACTTGTTTAATTTGCGAGGTTCTGATGGAGTTACCAGTAAAATTTACTTTATTGTAGATTTGGACTACCAACGATGTAAACATTGACAAACCACTAACTCATTTAACTGAACCCAATTTTTGAATAGTTTCCACTACATTCCCTACTGTAGCATTATTTTATATATGACAAATCAAATCGATACTAATGGAAATGGATCTCAAAAATTGCAAAACATGGCATTGAGAGTGGTTATGTCGCACCCACTTGGCGTAATTATCCGTTTTATGAAATGGATATTCAGTTCGTGAACTGTAATCAGATAGAGGAACAATATTTAATTCCACTATCTGTCCAGTTCATGAAATGGAAATGCTTTTAATCCACTTAGTGTAATCCAAGTCATTGTCGAAATTAGCGTTCTTCAGACCGATGTATTCAGTTTCTGGTGAGGAAAATCGTTACTGGCGTCTAAATAGTAAACCATTGTGCAGAGCTTCACTCGTTCGTCTAATATTTCATTTCACGCATAGCCCTCCTCTCGGTTCGCTCGCTCCGAGGGCGCAACCGAACAAAACTAGCCCCAGGCATGCCCAAAATCAAGAAAAAAAAGTTTCAAAAATCTGCAAAATGACGAAAACATGTTTTCTTGTTTTTGGGCATGCCTTGGGTTAGTTTTGGTTGGTTGCGGTCCCGGAGCAAGCGAAGAGAGCGGAGGGCCATGCGTGATGTGAAATAACAGACGAGCCAAGTCTCGCACTATGGTGTACCTAGACGCGCGTAGGCAATAGTTTAGATAATCCAAACTAAAATACTTAACAGGAACTGGACAATTTTTGTGTCCAGATATTGGTAATATAAGACGGCTTCACTAAATGGAGAAAAAGTATTTCCATTTTATGAACCGGACAAAAAAATTGTCCAAATAGTGGAATAAAATATTGTTCCTCTAGCTGGTTACATTTCACGAACTGGATATCCATTTCATGAAACGGACAATTACGCCAAGTGGGTGCGACACATACAAGAATTGAAGATATATCATATAGAAAATATAGTGTAGGTCTTAAGATTAACGGTGTACTGTAAATTGTTTATAGGACGGCTTGCATCCCCTTGTATGTTTCTATGATACAGATTTACTGTTACGACATGTATGACGTGACGCCACGTCTCGAATGGCGTGCAGGTTATGTAGCTTAAATTCGGGATCGATCTACGTCAGGGGAGAAGAGATGATAAAGAAAGCACTTCAGTAAAAAACAATAACAATGTCAATTGGTCAAAGACTTGGTAAATTTACACTGTACCCGATTTCTAAGGTACGCATATCTTACAAAGTCAGCAAATTATAGGTCATAGGTCAACAAGTGTAACTAAGTCAGATAGATTGAGATAAACTATTATTAAGTAAATATTATTTACAATATGTTAGGATTACTGACAGGGACGTAGACAGAATTTAATTTTTTTGGAGGGCCAGTTGGGGCACATCTAAATTTAAAAGGGGGCTGAAATAGCTCGCCGCAGGCGCCGCCGTAGGTTGATCCGCCGAAACTGGAAAATATCGGGTGTGCCACGCCCAATATTTACCCAAAAGCAGTTATAATCGTTTAAAAAAGACGCCTCAATGAAACAAATCAATCAAGTTCTAGATTCTTCTGGACAAGCACCTTACTCAGAAGCACAAATAAAATACTGCTTTTTTATAACTTAGAGCAATAGGTAACACAGCAACTTCTAGGCAGACATTTCCCATACAGCACGTCCAATTTAAATTACGTCTCTACAAGATATACACGTGAGGAACAAAATATGTTATGATGAAACTAATTGTTGATCTAGTACTGACGTACACATATGAGATACACCTATGTTTTTGTTGATAGAATTATGTGATATAATGTTTAATAATTGTATACCGTATGCACTTAAGATTTTAAACATTTTTATATAACGTAAAGAAGGATCATTAGAATGTTGAAATTTGACGTCCGTAAATGATGCCTACAAGGTTTAAGTCATATGTATGTGTGATGCTTTATGCAATATTTGTACCTACTGCATACACCACGTAAAAGTGCGATATACACACATGATGCAAAACACTATATATACACTCTTTAGTTGTGTCTTGTCGTATCTACATTCCACCATTCAGAAGCACGGCACAGTGCGCGCGCAAGCGTCAGCGTGAGCATACCGGGCATGTGTATCTCATGTGTATCCTCTTTCCTCTATAAAAGTGGGGTAGTACATCCACATCATGTAGCAGCCATTTTTGTTTTATCATTTGGGAAGACGCGGAAGTGTGTGTGTTTCTGTGCACTTTGAAACGGATTATAAGGTATAGTAAAAATTGATAAATACTTTATTACTCCTAGGTACCATTAATATTGGAGCTACAATGTTTAATAATATTTATAACCCAAACTAACCCTATGCACCTAAGATTCTTGACATATTTATACAAAGTACAGATGGATCATTGGAATGTTATTGAAATTTAACGTCCGTATAGGTTCCTACATGATGCTTACAATGGTTTAATGTAATTTGTTGGATTTCTACCTAACATTTTTATGTACCTATAATAACGTAAAGTTAATTGGGTCGTTAGAATTTTGAAATCTAACGTTCGTACAGGATGCTGACAAAGTTTAAATCATTAGTGTGATGATTATAGCTTTAAGTAAAATTTTGTGTATACACTACGTAAAAGTGATAGTACAGTGTAATAACATACACTCTACAGTTGTGTGTTGTCGTTTCTACATTCGAGGGAGATGGAACAATGCCAGCGCAGAGCGTTAGCATGCTGGCCATTTGTATCTCATGTGGTCGCAGGTAGTAGTCATTTTACCATTTGTAAAGTTCTGGGGTGGTATGCACTTTCTTATTATAAAAAACCTAGGCGGTCATGGAAATCGAGTAACAATTCTCGCTACACTGATTTTTGATACAAAAATTTTCAACACCCTTTGATGCATGTCAAATATAAAATCGTAATGGATGCTTACATTTGCGATGCACCGGCAGCAGCTCGTTCATATACAGTGTGGCCCAAATTGGGTATATACATGTATGGGTATCTTCTAAACTATATGAGATAGAAAAATGGTTAAATGGCGAAAGTTGTAGGCCATTCAATTCCCAATTCAACGCCATTTTGATAACGATTTTCTCTCTTTTTGTTTTTGAGATATTTTGAAAAAATCAAAAAGTTGTATTTTCGAAAAAGCGCTGTACTTTTTTTATTTAAACATATTTTTAAAATCTGTAAAAACATTGTTCGGACTACTTTTTACGCTCGATGCACCCATGTAATCAGTTTTTAGTTCTGACGTTTCGGTTCTGAGAAACCATCATCAACTTCGTTTTTTCTTATGGCGGTCATTTTGTTTTTTAGCACATTTAAAAAGAACATATTTTTTCCTTTCTTATGATGTATAACACTTTATAAAAATATTTTATTTTTATGTCAAAAAACGACAAAGTTAATTTTTAACTGAGTTGGCCATGGCGGCGGAGGCCATTTGCCGTAATAAATGATAGTGTTGCTATGGTGATTCGGCGGCATTTAAGTCATTTTACTGAAAAGTGACATTATTCAGTCAAAACGCTATTTGGTAGTTTTTGTTTAAATTTTCTTAAATTTTGGTTTCTAAATATCGCCACGCGATATGCCAGTGAAGAAAAATATGACATATTAGAATGTTATATTAAATGTAATAGAAATACAAATCTTGCCACCGCCGACTATTTGGACCTGTATCCTGAGGGGCGACAGCCAAGACTATTCGCGAGGCTTGACCTGAACTTAAAAAATTATGGAAGCTTTGAAGTACCAACGCCAAAGAAATATCAGAAGGGCAATTAAGCTCGTGACGATGAGATTAAGGATATTTTAATGCGAACCCGACGACGTCGACGAGAGTACGTGCGAGGGAAATACCTATACCAAGAACTACTATCCAAACAGTTCTTAAAGAAAACAAATATCGTCCTTATAAACCTACTATTGTTCAAGTTTTAAAGGAAACAGACCCAAGGCGATTATGATTTTCAAACTGGTTTGTAAACCCATGTCATGAAAACCCCAATTTCAGTATGAAGATTATTTGGACCGACGAAACGTTTTTCAGCAACTGCGGAGCATTCATTATTGTGAATATCCATTTTTGGGCCACTGATAATCCTCACCAAGTGGCAGAACGTAGGCCACAAGTAAGATTTGGCTTTAATGTCTGGTGTGGTGTGTACGGTAAGTCTACACAGTCCGCAAAATATTTACAAAGTCAAATAGTATAATTTGTTTAAATAATGTTATATCAAACCGGGGTGCTGTAAATTGGCCAGCTGGGTCCTCGGATATTACACCCCTCGGTGTAATCTTTGGGCAATGTTTACAGAATAAATATAAGTTGCCTCGCTCACTGTCGAAACTTTAATGCATTGAGATCACAAGCGTGCGGCAGATACCTGCATATTCTGTAAACTTTGTACTTTGTACCGTCAAATACCGTGAACAACTGTGTATGCGTATGCATCGGCGGTGGCTGGGTCCTCGAGCGGGACGAGGTGGTGAGGTCTAGCCGGTTTCGCGTGGTTAGATTAGTTAGTTTGGGTATGTTAATAGTAGTAAGTTGTAAAGTAAGCAGTTATGAACAGAAACCGATACTTATATTTAGAACGATAGTTTGGAAATTAATAGCAAATATTGATTTGTACGGCAACCGCCCTCCGTAGCAACTGTTGCTAAAGCCAACTCAATATTGTTTCAATATTATTTTGTCCTTTGGTCGCATGGCTTCCCAAGGCTTCTATAATTTCATAGGTCCATAACAGACTTGTCTTAAGGCTTGAGTCTTGAGTGTTGACTGTCAGGATTGAGTTCCAAATAACTGGCTGTGCTACACTTGTATTCCTATTGCATTTAATATAACATTCTTAACATATTGATATTTTTTTAATGATGATTGGCAGGGCAGCTAATATTAAACTTACCTTTTAACAAATATTAATAAAAACAAAAATTACTAAAAATGAACAGTTAAATTCGATGTTTGTCTGATTAATGTTTCGTATATTTTTCAGTAAAATAACTATGAAACACTAGCAATATTTGTTTTGTACCGCAAATGGCCTCCGCAGTCATGGCCAACCCAGCTAAAAATTAAATTTGTCGTTTTCTGACATGAAAATAAAATATTTTTATGAAGTGTTATACATCACAAGAAAGGGAAAAAAAGTTCTTTTTAAATGTTCTTAAAAACAAAATGGCCGCCATAAGAAAAAAAAGAAGTTGATGCTGGTTTCTCATAACCAAAACGTCAGAACTAAAAACTGAATACATGGGTGCATCGAGCATAAAAAGTTGTCCTAAAAATGTTTTTACAGATTTTAAAAATATCTTTAAATAAAAAAAGTACAGCGCTTTTTCGAAAATACAACTTTTTGATTTTTTCAAAATATCTCAAAAACGAAAAAAGATCAAATCGTTATCAAAATGGCATTGAATTGGGAATTGAATGAACTAAAACTTTCCCCATTTAACCGATTTTCTATCTCTTATAGTTTCCAAGATACCCATACATGTATACCCAATTTGGGCCACACTGTATAGCTCAAAGGCCACACTGGGTATGGATGCTGTAGGAAATGCACAATCAAAGGTCATTGGGTATCACGGCGTATAATGTTCTGCACATTTACTTTTATTAAATTCGAAAGTGAACATCCTTCAGAGTATTTACAGTTACAACCATAAAAATTGATCTTTTGTGCTCAGCTTATAGGTACTTTTTTGTATTATTGCAGTGACTTTATGAAAGACTCTTGTCCAATACCCAATTTGCAAAATTTGAGCTCCAAAACGACGTGGCGGTCTGCGAATGGTTACGACAAACGACAAGCAACCAACCGACTGGAGGATTTTTTTTTGTTTCAAAAAACGAAGAATGGCTGAAAAGAGAGCTGCTGAGCTGCAACAAAGGCTGGCAATGTATAGCATAAGATATATTTGCGTTTTTATTATGTTATTTGAATATTTTCAATACATTTTAATATTCTTGTAAAAGTTCTGTCATTTTCTAGTGTTTTATTACTTCTGCTTTCTGTTGCACCAATTGATAGCGTTCTGTAGTAGTAACTATATAAAGTGAGCGGCTAAAATATGGAACAAATTCGTTTCAAAGTCAGGTATTGATTTTTTTGGAAAATGCTCCTACACGTCCATTTTAATTTTTTGTTCTGCTTTTTGCTCTAAAATGAAATTATGCAGGTTGTGTCAAAAATCAGATTTGACATCAAACTTAATTTATTTTTAAATGGAACACTATTGCTTTGGATTTTAAAAAATAGTATTTTATTTAAAAAAAAATTGACATCAAATCTACTTTTTTGAAACACCCTGTATATTTTCTTTTTGATGCAAAAAAAAAACGGAAGAGAAATTATAATTGACGTGATCGAACATTTTTCTAAAAAGTCAATACCTGATTTTTAAATGAATTTGTTCTATATTTTAGCCGCTCTTTGTATATTATGTGGAAAGAAAAAAAGAACAATTTTAAAGGAACTTTTCTTCAGACAGATGCTTTAGGAAAATAAAAGTTTCGTTGCCCGCTCTTTCGTTCTCATAAAACCATAATATTAATTATTTTTATAAAACACCTGTTTTGAGAACGAATAAAGGTCAGGCGGCAAAACTTTTATTTCCCTGAAGTAGCTCATGAAAAATTGGTTTCTTTGACAGGGCGTATGCATGGGGCGACGGAGCTACATATACACGGAATAGTATATTTACGTCCAAATTGAGAAGGACAAATTCCATGTGTAAACAGAGTTTAAGCATAATACACAATCACTGTGCAGCCGATAACACACTGTGGATCATTTAAGTTGTGTATATGTAAATGGTATACTGTGGCTACATTGTGAGGCGGACGTTTAACCGTTGTGCATACGTGTGTACCTGAAATGTGTAAACGTAGCACATTTACATCGTAGAATTGTGCAACCCTGTGTCTGCATCTAGATACATCGTCACAATGCGAACACATCGTAATCGTGATTTGGTGTGCTGTATGGGTTAGGTAATGGATTATGGATAAATAACTACGGTCACTGCGCATCACTGCGCACTGCGCATACTGCGAATTGACGACTGGGCTGCAGACCTTCTTTTTTGGAAATATCCGGCCGAGTCCTCCCGTCTGACGAGTCCTGGGCTCACAATGTTTACATTTGGTTTTTTGTGACCACGCTTCGCTCGCTACGGCTGCGCAACCAACAAAAACTAACACAAGGCATGCCCAAAATTAATAAAAAGAACTTTTTACAAACATAACCTTAATGAAAACATGCCTTGTCACTGGAATCGAACCAATGAGCTACAAGGTTCGCAGAAAGCAATTTCCGGGACCATAAAGACACAAGGGTCTGGGTACACCGGAATGGATTTCATGATTTCATTATTCATTGATATATTGCGACACTTCGCGCATTTATATCATATGATTTCTATAAAACGACTAGTATTTCACTTCACGCATGGCATGGCCCTCCGCTTGCTTTGCTCGCTCCGGGGCGCAACAAAACAAAACTAACCCAAATTTAAAAAAGGAACAAACATAACTTTAAAAAATAAAAACATCTGTCGGCACTGACGGGACTCGAACCCGCGCCGTCGTATCACAAGATTCACAAGCACACACCAGACCAACAGGCTCTGATAGCAACTGACCGATAATTGAAAGCCTAGCGTGCCAAAAACTTTACACGCATTACGCATGCCCATGCGTGAATACACGCATTACGCATGCCCATGCGTGAAGTGCCGCAACATGTCAATGAATAATGAAATCAATTTCGGTGCACCCAGACGCTTATATAAGGACATATATTTTTCAGAAATGCATTTATAATGGCCAGGACTCGTCAGGCAGAAGGACGGCCGGATATTTCCAAAACAAAGGTTTGCCTAGGCTGGGGCCAGAGGGCCCAGTGTTGCCAGGAGCGTCTATTTTTTCCATTCAATTTTGGAACTTGGAAGATGGTACTTTGGCACTTCTAGGTATATTCGAACGTAATATAATTTTGAGGTTAGTTTTGAGGTCAGGTATGGAATATATTCGCGGAAACAGATGCAAGCTGCTGTATATCCACTATAATACCCCTCTTAATCCAAATTTTTTATCATTAACCTAATATTTCACTTCACGCATGGCTCTCCGCTCGCTTCGCTCGCTACAGGGGCTCAACGACCAGGAACTAACCCAAGGCATACCCAAAATCAGAAAAAAATATAAAAAATGCAGTATGAGAATCCGATCTTACATCTTTTTCAACAACGATTCACACAAACAATCATTTACAGGTAGTATTTGTACTTAAATCCAATCGGGGAGCAGCAGTAAGATATTATTCAATCTAAAATATAATACGCAGCAGTAACATTACGTGTTTAAGTTCCGAAATTCCGAAGTTCCAAAGTTGATGCCAATCTAAATTTCGTTAAGTTTTCGTAATAGGTTAAGATTTCCCGTAATAGATTTTTTTAGGCACTATTATTTTTAAGTTCTTCTTGTGCCTGTACAGCGTATGTTTTTGCCTAATAAATTTCGTAAGATTTCTAAAAATTAAGCTTTATTCATTTACGGAAATAGGAACGTTTATATATTCTCTACGTCTCTGATTACTTAACTGACTCTGTATTGAAAGGTTCCTGCTGTACAATATTATGGTTTTTATTCATAAAATTTCTTTAACCAAAGTGCCTGAGCATTTGAAGAATATTATATTTTAATTAAGGTTGACACAGTTTACGATTATCACACGAGGAGTAGAGGTAACTGTTACCAAACAAGCATGCAAATGTGTTACACAGAATTCATTTTTATAAAGGAGTTGCCGATTATAATAAGCTTTCTGCAGATTTGAAAGGGTTAAGTCATCCTTTTGCAAGCCACTTAAAGGGGAGTTAATCGTCCAAATATGAGATTTTTTTTATGGCAGTGGCACACACACTAAAGGGAGATCCTATGACGCTCGACGAGCGGTGTGTGTGCGAAGATGTTGATTGACACGGTTCTTGAATAGTTGTAGGTTGTAATTAGAGGGAAACAGATATCCTGGGAGTGAGTTCCAGAGCGATGCAGTGCGCCAGACAAAGGAGTTCTTGTAAAGCGATGTTCTAGATGTTTCCAGTTGTATGACAAACTGGTGCACTCTTGCCGTCTGTCGTGACAGTCTGACAGGCGCTGCCAGGAACGGGATGACGCGAGCCAAATCCTGGGAACATCTGCCGTGAAAGTATCTGTAGAACAGGGACATCTCGGCCACATATCTGCGGTGTTTCAGACTATCCAGGTTCAGGTGTGCTTTGGTGCGGCACCCCAGATATGTGAGCAATATTCTAAGCACGGTCATATTTGCGCTTTGTAGAGCAAGAGCAACTGTTGCGGTGTATACAGTTTTTTGTTGCGAAATAGCGCACCAAGCTTTTGGGAGGCTGATTTTGCGGTGTTAGCAAGGGGTCATGCCAGGACATATTGCTGTTGACCGACACCTAATAATAACAATATTTAATTTTGATCATAAATGTCTCCATGTAGTGTTGTTATTATTGCAATTGTACTTTTATTATTGTATTATAGTATAGACTAGTGCTAAATAAACGTCTTACTATCTTATTTACTTACTTACTCTCGGTTGAGCCGAATTGCACCAGTTTTAAATATTCTTTAGGTCGTTTTCTTTATAATATGTTTTTCTGCTACTGTGCGTAAAGAAGTAACTTTACGCACGCTTCACAGTGCGTAAAGCGAACTTTTATGCACTAGTGCGTACAATAATCTCTATTATACATCAATGCATAAAATTTTTGGAAATGTTAAAATGGTGACATTTCCATCAAACCGCTCGCCGGGGTTAATTAGACAAATAGGAAACTTCATTTTTTTACGCACTATTGCACAAAGCAATTTGTTTTTATTTTGATTGTAGTGCTTATATTTGCTTAATCCCAGGATATAAAATTTTCAAATTTACTAGCATCGATGCTTTTAATAAACCGCTTAGGTTCATTCACTGCAATATATAATAGCAAAGGCGGATATGTGGTACTATATGGGCATTAATGATTACGTTTAGTTATTGTAATACGTTTGTAAATATCCCTAATGAAGAACTTGTTAATTTGTCTGTAGGTAGTACCACGCCATTGATGTGTAATCAGATTCAGTGGGTTTCCATGCTTGCAAAAAGCGTCAGCGAGTGGCGCATAGAAACAAATTAATTTCAAAGAGTCATCTACCACCTACCTACATGCCAACGAGAAACACTACTTTCACGTTAGGAAGCATCTTCGATACGGAATTTGGAATGCAGCATCGTATAGTACCCAGTCGGTACGGTACCTACCTTTATCTGGCATCTTCATATAGTACTAGAAGGAGAAAACCGCAGCTACGCTTTAAACATACGACGTTTGGTTAAGATAAATATATACCTAGGTATTTCAAGTTTTAATTTAGAAAATTGCATATTACGAGATAAGGTGGCCATTATTTTTCCAGTGCTAATACGGGACGCATATATTTTATTCTTAACCATCTACACGAGTCCTTCCGCCTGACGAGTACTGGGCTTGCGTAAACACATTTCTGATAAATAAATGTCTTTAAGGCCCAGGGAGTTCCTTTCAGTGAGCCTTGTGGTTCCGTGATTACATGCTGTGTTTTTGATACGGCGGCCCGGGTTCGATTCCAGTGGCAAGTCATGCTTTTTTTAAGGTTGTAAAAGGTTTTTTTTTTTGGCATACCTTGGGTTAGTTTTGTTTGGGTGCGCCCCGGAGCGAGCGGAGGGCCATCCGTGAAGTGAAAAAAAATACAACTTGCAAAATAAATGTAAAATTGTGATACGCGCGCAAGCCCGACTCGTCAGGCGGAAGGACTCGTGTAGACTAGGTGCAACCTACTTGCAAAAACTTGGTTGAGATCAATCATGTCTGAGGAAAGACTCTCCGTATGCTTAGCGTTCACAGATAATTTGTGAATAATAATAAAGACAGAGTTATTGAAAAGGCGATAAATCGATTGTCACAAAAGAGAAGAGATCTACTATTACTTTGCTACGATTAGGAAAATACAGGTATGTACATCCATAGTACATAGTATATTTTTAGGGTAGATATATTTCCAATACAAAATTTATGTCAAAGTTACGCTACAGTTAAGTTTAAGTGTAGCAAACCGAAACCGTATATATGTATTTTTGACAATAAAAATATTTAAGTTTCAATCTATCTTTACTTTGCCCAGAGGGGGATCTATAAGGGGGCTACACGGGCTATAACTCTCAAAAGTTTCTGCAATATTTGTATACAAATAATATTGCAGATTTCATTGTTATATTATACCTATCATCAAGAGAGAGGTCCTGTTCCAGTTTACTTTTGTTGCCTGTTACCCGGCTCTATTTTTTACGTTTAGGTTGGGAAATTTGGCAATAATGCTCGATATAATTCGCTTTGTCCGCTCTTGGAAGGCGTGTTTTTTAACGATTTTAACGACTTTTGGGTAACCATTGGGCGTGGCACCCCTAAATTGTCGTCCTGACTGGGATTCCCCCACTTTTCATGGGCGCCGGCAGCTCAAAGTGCAAGGGGGGGGG
>MU186744.1:106246-126281 GCA_016904865.1 Pissodes strobi | reverse complement strand
CCCCCCCCCCCCCCCCCTTTATACTAATTTTCATCCTCTGAAAATATTATCTTATGATTCAAAAATTAAGATTGCAACCTGTAGTTTATATCAGATAATAATCTGGTTAATTCGTGGAATTACAAATTTGAGAAATATTATTTTATATGTGTACATGACATCAAAAATGGATTATTGTTATGTTATCGGTATTATTAAAATAATTGGGAAGTAATTAATGCTTGCATTTTTCCTGGCCTGGTTTATATCTCTAAACAAACTTATATTATTGTTATCCTAAACATTTCAAATTATGCTTTCACAAAAAAATTATAATAATTGTTGCCGAAATATTGAATCATTATAAGCTCTGTTTAAAAATATGTTTGATATACTTTAACTCATAATTAAGTCATCAGCGTTTTTCAATGTTGTTTTTCCAGCCGTCGGTCGTGTCGTTGCATCGCCGCGTCCTTGTTTGAATTTCAGATCTGCTTCATTGCTGTGACTAACCTTGCTCGTTACTATTGAAAACAAAACATTAATTAGTCCGATGGCCTAGTTTATTGTTGACTGTTTATGATTATATAACATCGAATTTTTTGATCCCAATAAACAATGTCGTTGTTGTTTTAGAAGAATATTACTTACAACGGGTATTTAAGAAATAAGTGAATTATTTGCTTTGTCAATTAACTTTAATGCTAATTTTGATTTGGTTTCTGTTATTTTTAATTATAATTATCCATCCCAGAGTATGCGCATTTTCTAAGAAGGATAATGATTGATTGTCGGTGTAACTTAAGTGAACCATGGTTGTGCCCACAAAAATGTTTCTGCAATTTCATAAAAGTGTTTCGTTCCAAATCACCAACATGCCATATATTTAATTTTGTGAATTATTTCTAATCAATCTTACTCAATCCATAGATCTGCGCCAGTAGATTGTTACAGTGCCTATTAAAATATTTCTTCAAAGTATAAATTTAAGGGTCATAATGACAGTTACATCTTTGTCTGGTGCCTCTTTTAATTCATATTTTTAGTTGATTTGTCTCCTATGTTTAAGATCATTTTGTTAAAGGCTGTTCCGAAGTCAATAAAATACCATCATCGCAGTTTATAATTGGCCACTATTGAACTATTGCACGAAGAATGAAAAGTGCTTATTGGGTTTGGGCCCTAGACCATTACGTAATTGAACGCAAGGGTCTCCGAAGTGATTGGCTTAGCTTCACATGTCTCTTATGAGACGTACAGTACGGTAGTCACTGAATTTCTTTGCCCCTGATTTTCTTATGGTAACGCTGGCTGTGGATTAATCAGTCAAGCGAGCCGACGCGACGCCTGCGCCTGTATCAAGCGAAGGTACATCCATACCACGATCCGCTTATGGGCCGTAATTAAACCAATAGAAATGCACAAAAGTGACAGTTAATGGGCGGAGCTACGTTTGTTCACTATTTTAGAATGTCTAATATTTTAATTCACGCATGACCCTCCGCTCGCTTCGGGAACGCAACCAACCACTAACCCAAACTAACCAAGGCATGCCCAAAATCAGTTCTAATCTAGCAGAAAAAGTTACAAGCTTTGCTTTTACGTTTTCCAAATTTCATAAATTTAATCTAGCTCCGCCCATTAACTGTCACTTTTGTGCATTCCTATTGGTTTAATTAAGGCCCATAAGCGGATCCTGGTATGGATGTACTTTTCCCGGTATCAAAGGCATTGTTCGTTCTCTCTTTTCTATTCTTCGCCATTTAAAGGGCTCTTTTCACGTCAGCTTTAGTAATTGGCGGTCCACTTGTATTCACTTGTACTTTATGAGCCCCACTTCGTTAATTCACAAACAATTCTATAATAAATTTATCCTATCTAATTAATTCGTGCCTTGTTTCAAATATTATGATTTCGTGCTTCTTTGCTGCATCATTAGTATATATTTTTTAAGTTTCATAGTCTGTATTTCTGTACATTCCTAAGGACGTCCAAGGTTTTCTTTTTCTGATTCTGCTTCGCATTTCTACGTTGAATAAATTAATGAATTTTAGAAATGCGGGCGGAAAAATCTCTTGCAAATAGGCGCTCAACCTCCTTAACAAAGGTATACACCTAGGCAGGTTCAGCACACAGTTCCCAAAGTGCACCTCTTTTATCCCAGTCAGCGCTGGACAGTCGCCAATAATATGAATGGACGATTCCTCGTCCACCAAGCACCACCTGCATTCCCAATCTTGCATGATCGACAGCCGGTGTAAATGCGTGTTCAAGCCTCATGGCCCCTCTCTTCAGAGCCTGGAAAGCCCCAAGATTAGCACAGCCTGCCAGTCTGCTCCATTCCTGTAGTAATCCGTCATAGAACCCTGGCCCGCACATTCATTGCGGTCCTTAGCCTAACGGCGGCCGTACTGTAGAATATATTTAGGTTCGGGCCTAATTGGACGCTCTGCGAGACCCTGTCATGCCAGATGACCAACGTTCCGGTTTCCCGGAACATTTGAGTGTTCCGGAGCACAAACAAAAACAAAACTGACCCTATTATGCCAGGACAAAGCCCCCATTACACTTAGACGCTAGCACAGAATGAACTCTATCAGACTCAAGAGCAGATAAAGAAGCTCTGCTGTCCGAGTCAATGTAGATACCCTTTCCTCTGAAGGCTCTTAACAAGTTCCCATGGCCACATTTGCGGATCAAATACAGTTCGGTCTGGAACACGATTGCATAAATCCCAAGTCTCGTCCCTATGGTTTCTCCATACACATCCATTCCAGTACCACTATCCGTTTTGGAGCCGTCTGAGTATCAGACGATCAACCGGACGTGGGCTGCGATCCATCCCCAATCCGGGGTATGAGAAATCTGAGTGTGTGTGTCTACTTTATTTGATGGTGGATAGTTTGTTGTTCATTAAGAGTTCCGGGCATTCATCAGTCTCATCTAGTCTTTTATATGTCCCCTCGGGATATCATTATCCCTTAGGTGACCGAGACCTTTCAGTCTGTATGCGTTCCTCAAGGTCTCTATTTGTTTGGCACCATGCTGCCATCTAATAATCAAAGTCATAGTTAGATGCACGTTGTTTCCCTGTAATGCAACTTTTGCCGAATTGAAACGATCGTATCAAAATAATTTTTTTTGCGTGTAATAATGATGTTTTCTCAGGGGTAATTGGCCATTAGACCAGGAATCATTAGATTCCTGCATTTGTAAATGTCTGAATCACCAAGATTCATTTTTGGATTCAAATTTTTGTCACAAGTAACTTTCAGGGGTTAATGCCGGTCAAAACAGGTGGGGCAATACCAGCCATGCCTTCTATTAATTTTGATTATATGTTTGATTTTAACATACCTGAGAAGCCTTGAATTTATATAAAAAGGGGAAAAAGCTAAGTGAACTGCAGAGCAACTATCGATAAACGTAACTGAAATCGGCTGAGAAGCAAAAAGCATTAAAATTCGTTTAGGTTAGTGCA
This sequence comes from Pissodes strobi, assembly GCA_016904865.1. Lineage (NCBI taxonomy): Eukaryota > Metazoa > Arthropoda > Insecta > Coleoptera > Curculionidae > Pissodes > Pissodes strobi. Next base: position 122,821 of record MU186744.1, on the reverse strand, counting down.
GTGTGCAGGAAAGCAAATCAAAAACAAAATAACTGCTCCACGTATGGGAAGACAATATACCTTTGAAGGATGAAGCTGCTCTAGCTGATCGAATAAAAATATATGACAAATCTCTTTTCCCCAAGAAGTTCGGCGAATATCTTAGGAATATGTAACTACTAACAATATAAAGCATAACTTTAGCAACGAATCGAAAAGACTGGTGCTACATATTTTTGAGAAGAAATCCAACGGTCAGTGTTTGAAAACCTGAAACCACAATCCTTAATCGAATAACTGCTTTTAACCGAAATGACGTAGAAAGAATCTTTAATCTCAAGAATTCAGTTCCATCCAAATTATTTATACACTGTCGATGAAAGAGGAATATCGACTGTTCAAGATCCCAGAACTCTTATTGCGACTAAAGGCAAAAAGCGTGTGGGTTCTGTATTCTGTAACCAGCTGGAAGAGAGGAAAAACCAGTACAGTTATTTGCTGCCTGAATGCAGCCGGAGGATACATTCATTTCTTCTTTTTCTTTTCGGAAAAAAGGTTCTAGCCGCTTCTGTCCAAAAATAGACCATCGTGCTCTGCCTATAAATGTTCGCATTATGGCTGGAGAAACAAGGAGCTATTTTATGAATAGTTGATATACAGTATTGGAAATGCACTCAACAAACCCCTGCTTTACTTATCTTAGACAACCATAGCAGCCTCAAATTTAAAACCATACACTGTGCAGATATGATGGATTTTGCATATTATCATTACCACCGCATGCATAGGTTGTTGCAACCATTGGATGCCACTTTATATTCAAAACTAAACGCTGCTTTTTACAAAGAAGTATAGAATATGAATCCACGGGCACTGTTAAGAATAACTCCTTCTGATTTGGCAGGGTTTTTAAAATGAGCCTCTTCCAGAGTCGTAACAATGGCTATGGGAATTTCCAGTTGGTAGAACCGGAATATATCCCATAAATCAAAATATAGTTACGGATGAGAACTTTTTCCCAGCAGATACCTTCAAAATCGCAAACGCTACCGATCCCATTGGTAATTACAGAAAATGATGCCGTCACTTGATGTGGCTCAAATTCACCGCCAAAAGCCTACAAAAGCGTTTTTACAACACTAGCTACCAGTATTGATTCAGTACAGGTCGAGCACCCCAATTCAGAGATTATTGTTCTGGAAGATTTAAATGCTCACAACACCAACTGGCTCAAACATGACAACAAGACCGACAACGAAGGTAAAGGAGCTGAAGCAATTGCCATCAGCTGCGGACATACTCATCTTGTAGACGAACCAACTCGGATCTCAGAAAGGGGCGAACTTGCCGCCCTCCTGGATCTTTTTCTAACCACAAATCCTCACCAATACACAATTACAGTTGGTCTGCCATTAGGTACCTCCGATCACAAACTTATTACAACGGTTTGTAAACTGCCACCCCCTATCAGGAAGATCCGCCATTACATTGCCTTGTAAAATCTGGCATTAGAATCATTCAAACTGGGACGCTCTAAGATAATTCTACGTAGATTTCCAAAGTCATGGAACATGTAGTCAATCAACAACTACTCCAGTACCTCGAGCCTAACAGAGTAATTAACCAATACGGCTTTCGCAAAGAGAGATCGACAGGAGATATTGGCCTATGCCACTCATATATGGAATAGGGCACTTGAGAACTACGGAGAACCTCGAGCGATTGCGGATATCTCGAAGGCATTCGACAGAGTTTGGCATGACGGATTGCTCAACAAACTGCGTTCCTTCGAACCGCCAGCTTCTCTTTACAGCTAGCTTGCCAGTTTCCTTAAGAACCGACCTCTGCACGTTGCAGTTGATGAATACATATCACACATTCACCACTAATGCGGGCGCAATACTTTCATCAACTCTGTTCCTCATCTATATTAATGACCTGCTGACCGAAACCAATAATCCTGTTTACAGTTTTAAAGATGACAGAACCCTTGCCTCCCAATTTAGATTACCAGCGACTGAGACTTATCACCGCAGACAGGAGCAGATTACAACAATTAATCAAGCTCTGAAGAATGTTCGAACTGGGGCGAAAGAAATTTGGTCCAGTTTAAGGAGCAAAATCCAAAGCAGCCACGTTTACCAAGAAAGCCAATATCATTATGGCAGGATCGACCATTTCTTCATCCTCGTCAATCGGACTACTGGGTGTCTCGGTCAACAGCAATATGTCCTGGCATGACCATTTTGCTAACATTGCAAAATCAGCTAGCTATTCGCAAAAAAAATATATACACCACAGCAGCTGTTCTTGGTCTACGAAGCGCAAAGAAGATCGTGCTTAGAATACTGCTCACATATCTGGGGTGCCGCACCTAAGCACACCCTAAAGCTGTTTGATCCCATTCAGAAGAGAGCTGTGCGTCTCGTCGGCGACCCGGTGTTGTCCCGGGATCTGGATAGTCTGGCGCAGACATGAGGCCAAGATCTCTCTGCTTTACAGATATTTTCACGGCAGACGTTCCCAGTCGTTCGTCGTACAGCTGGAAACGCCTAGAACATCGTTTTACAAGGACTCCTTTGTCAGGCGTACTACCTCACTGTGGAACTCACTCCCAGGAAATATGTTTCCACTAAATTAAAAGCTACAACTATTCAAGAACCCGTGTCAATCAACATCTTCGCACACACACCGCTCTTTGAGTGCCATAGGATCTTCCTTTAGTGTGTGTCCCACTGATATAAAAAACTGATGATTCTGTCAGGTATATTACCATTATCAGCTTGTTCCATATAACCAAAATAATTTACCTCATTCTTTCAACTCCACTGGTTAAAAAATACTGCTAATGCATCTGCAATATCATTTTACAATGTATTGCTAGTTTCATGCTAGCTCTTTTGAAAGAGCAGTTGGAAGAACATGCAAGGAAAAATAAAGGAGAGAAAATAAGAGACGCATTGTTATATTAAAAAAAGGAAAAAGGAAAAGATTTCAAGAAAAACTAACCCAAACTAACCCAGAAGGAAGAAATAGACGTAAAAAAATCTGTGTCAAGATGATGACTTAGATGATGTAGAAAACGAAAATAATGATGAGTTATGTTTTATTTGTGATGATACTGATGGTTATGGAAAAGAAGGTGAGCTTTGGTATCGTAAAACGGTGTGTGACCATTGGGTTCATGAATTATGAAGTGGATGGGACATTCCAGAAAACTACAAATGTGAAGAAAAGAACATTCTTCATGTTTGTATTATTTTTCGCTATTTTTCAGTTTTTGTGCTAAATTTTCATATTTTGTTTGAGCCCTAATAATATAAATTTATGTGCTTTATTTCTTCCCTATTTCAAAAGAAAAACAGAAAAATTTTTCTCATTTAAAAAGCACTGACGGGAATTATCCGCAGGGTGGGAAATATTAGAAAATACATGACACCTTATCACTCGGACCCCAACTACTAACTACTCCCTTCAAGTCAATTATTTTGATTTAAATGGAAGCCATGAAGTGCTCCCCAGTAATGGGAGCATTTACTTAAATAGAAAAGTGAGGGGGTACGGTAAACCACCTAAACAATTAGGCGATTTTGTTTATATGTAATAAGGCAGACTTACCTAGAAAAATGGAATGTAATCTAGAACCTCTACTATACAATAATGCTTTTAGTTACATCCACTTACGAAGTAAAGGAACCAGTGCCGCTTGCCAACTTAGAAATACATGATTCTGAATATTTTCGGGACTTCCTAAAGTGGTATCTCAAGTTAGCGTTATAAAGACCTAGTGATATGGTCTTCTTTCCTGCGCAAATTATTCCTCCTGTATTGCTATCAAATGTTTTTTGATATTTTAGTATACAAAAATCTTCTATTGTATATTTTATTATATTAGTATTTGCCTTATAAAATATAATTTTGTCTTGACTTATGCATTAAGAACGTAGCTCCTATTTCCTTCACCTCTCTCACGTTGATTGCATCGCGCATCTAGCGATGTATACTTTCGTCTTGCATATCGCTAATAACGTTTTGATTCAAACCTCTCCTTAAAATGGTAATACCTTTCTCTTAGATGAATACAATATAACTACAAAAATGATGACTTTTAGTTGCCATAATAATTAATCATTAACTTTATTTATCACTAATAATAATAAATACGTGGTGTAGATGGCTGGATATACGATTTCACCTATAGGATTCGCTAATAAAATAAGTTGAGGTAACATTATTAGGAACAGTCATTATGGAATATTTTTTAACAAATTTTATAGGGGGTTATTTGCACCATACTCAGAAAGAGTGGAACTGTATTCTATACAGCAGCTAGATACACCATCAAATTATTAGGGATCTTTTTAAATATTACCATTTTCCATGCCTAACAACACGGCTAGGTGGTACCAGAAATACAGATGTTTTTTGGAATAAAAATTTGGTGTGTATACAGGGAGCCTTCTTGGGGACAAGCGCCACCTAGGAAAGCTTCCCTCTTGAAAATCACGCAACAATGTTCCAAGCAGAAGTGTAGGTACGCAATCGTGATGGTTGCAACAATGGACTAGGTCAGACAAATGAATGAAGAGGAAGTAGTAATTTGCTCTGATAGTCAAACTGCATTCAGAGCGATCTATGTACCTAGAACTAACTTTAAATTGGTCCAGAAATGCGGGGATCCCTTTGAGCATCTGGTACACAGCAAGAGAATGAAGCTGATGGGTGTCAAGCACAGCGAATGACCAAGAACAAGATGGCATATTACCTTGTTAGGCTCTGTTCTGGCGCCAAGTGTATAGTTCCAGAGTCCTGTCTAGACCTTTCTAGACCCCAAGTACGATCAGCAATCAGATCGAGGACTGATGCGGTCCTCTCAAGAGAATGGAGGTGCTTTCAGTGGGGGATACAGATAGGCCCAGAACTTTATCGCTGAGCCTGAATTACACCTGAAGAGGGATATGCGTTCTCTGAGTACCCTGGTAGAGGTCATTACAGGGCACTGCCATCTAAGGAGATACGCTTGAGCTTGATGGGTTTCGAGAGAAGAGCTACCTGCCGTGGTGCGGCAAAGAGAATGGGTAGATGGGCAGACTTTGCAACAGCCAGACACGGACACGCCACTCTCGGGTCGTTAATAAAGCGGGACTAGGAGAGAGATTCTGATTTTTTTTTATGGCAGTGGCACACACACTAAAGGGAGATCCTATGGCGCTCGACGAGCGGTGTGTGTGCGAAGATGTTGATTGATACGGTTCTTGAATATTTGTAGGTTGTAATTAGTGGGAAACAGATGTCCTGGAAGTGAGTTCCACAGTGATGCAGTGCGCCAGGCAAAGGAGTTCTGGTAAAGCGATGTTCTAGGTGTTTCTAGTTGTACGACGAACTGGTGCGCTCCTGCCGTCTGTCGGGACTGTCTGACAGGAGTTGCCAGGGGCGGGATTATGCGGGCCAAATCCTGGGAACATCTGCCGTGAAAGTATCTGTAAAGCAGAGACATCTCGGCCATATGTCTGCGATGCTCCAAACTATCCAGATTCCGGGTCAACTCCGGATCGCCGACGAGACGCACAGCCCTCTTCTCAATGGAATCCAGCAGCTTTAGGGTATGCTTTGGTGCGGCACCCCAGATATGTGAGCAATATTCTAAGCACGGTCTTATTTGCGCTTTGTACAGCAAGAGCAACTGCTGCGGTGTATAGAGTTTTTTGTTGCGAAATAGCGCACCAAGCTTCTGGGAGGCTGATTTTGCGATGTTAGCAACATGGTCATGCCATGACATATTGCTGTTGACCGAGACACCCAGCAGCCCGATTGACGAGGATGAAGGAATGGTCGATCCTGCCATAATGATGTCAGGGCAGGTGAAACTTACTACACAACTCAAAATGCATGATTGAAGATATCCTAGATTTTAGGGCTCAGTTAGATAGAGTTCAGAGACTGGCCTGCGTGAGAATTACAGGTGTGATGAGGATGGCACCAACCAGGGCTTCTGAGAGGCTGACTGGTTTACCGCCCCTCCATCGATTCCTGAAACATGAGACCTTGAAGAATGCATCCAGACTGAAAGGTCTCGGTCACCTAAGGGATAATAATATCCCGAGGGGACATATAAAATAATGCCCGGAACTCTTAATGTGGACGAACAACAAACTATCCACCATCAAATAAAGTAGACACACACACTCAGATTTCTCATACCCGATAGGGATGCGATTGGGGATGGATCGCAGCCCACGTCCGGTTGATCGTCTGATACTCAGAAAGCTCCAAAACGGATTGAGTCTGATACAGTTCATTCTGTGCTATCGTCTGAGTGTAATGACGCCTTGGGAGCTTTGTCTGGGCATAATATCGTCAGTTTTGTTTTTGTTTGTGTTCCGGAACACTCAAATGTTCCGGGAATCCGGAAGGTTGATCATCTGGCCCGACAGGGTCTCGCAAAGCGTCCAATTAGGCCCGAACCTAAATATATTCTACAGTACGGCCGCCGTTACGCTAAGAACCGCAATGAATGTGCGGACCAGGGTTCTATGGCGGATTACTCCAGGAATGGAGCAAGCTGGCGGCTGGGCTACTCTTGGGGCTTTCCAGGCTCTGAAGAGAGGGGCCATGAGACTTGAACAGGCATTTACACCGGCTGTCGATCGTGCAAGATCGGGAATGCAGGTGGTGATTGGAGGACGAGGAATCGTCCATTCATATTCTTGGCGACCGTCCAGCGCTGACTGGGATAAAAGAGGTGCACTTTGGGAACTGTGTGCTGAACCTGCCTAGCTGTATGCCTTTGTTAAGGAGGCTGAGCGCCTACTTCCAAGGGATTTTTCCGCCCGCATTTCTAAAATTCATTCATTTATTGATTAACAATATATCTTATTATCTTCACAAGTAATTACTATTATCCATTCCACAACAAACTTGCTTGCAAATTAATAATAAACCCTAATACGAATATTTTAAATTAAATATGCATATCTACATGAAATAAACGCCATGTTTTTGAATTTTAAGTCGTCTTTTGTGATATATTATATAAGACTGATAAATTATGGCAGTGAATTCTTTTGACTGGTCCTAGCCAATTTGTAAAATTGGTGATTTATGCCTCTCAAAAGGTTTAAAAACTATAGTCTCATGTGATTTTTTTTTATAATATGTTTGTTGCTAAGACTAATTTTTGTAACTACTATCTTGTTGTTGTACCTTGTACAGTACCGACACCTTTATTTTGTTCAAAATGTGTGCTTTTTTGTTTCGTTTTGCTACATTATAACAACCTTAATTAGGTCAGGTTTCCATCTGTTCCACTTACTTAGCTATCATTAAGTACAAGTTGTAGTTTTGTTTCATTTAAGAGTGCTTTCTTAATTTTTGTATTGCTATTCTTTGATTCTTAATTTTGGCTAATAAAAAACGCCTTCTAAAATATTTTTTGAATTTGAATGTAATAGTTAATAAAAATTAAACATTTTTTAAATAAAAACACAAAAACCTGGATAAAAATTAGTGATTTATGTTTCTCAAAAGGTTCAATTATAATAAACTTAATTAGGTCACGTTTCCAATATGTTCCATTTAATTAACTATCATTAAGTATAAGTTGTAGTTTTGATTCATTTAAAGGCCAATTAGTATAATAAATTGCTATGGTACTATTAAAGATTGTTTTCTTAAAATTTTTATTGTTATTAACTTCGTTGATTGACAGGCATTGCTAATTCATGTGACCGGCATTTTCAATAAGTGTTGATGGTACTGGCACTAGCCCGCTTTACCCCAATTCCTAAAAGCTATACGAAATTCTTTAGACTTGAGTAGAATTCTGTTACCAAATTCGAGGTAAAATATCACACTGCTCGAACTTATCACAAAAAAAACCACGCGTATATTTTTCTCAGAATTCCTTCGGAGGTGCTGAAGTTTTACAGAGCTGATGCAACTGGAAAATAGTGGAAAACAGAAAGTCGGATTACGTTTCTGTTAGAATGCCTGTAATAAGCAATAAAACTAATAAAAGCGATCCGCATTAAATTTTACTAATAATTTCTCATAACTGTAACAAATAGAGATGTTTTAAACTAAGTACTAGGTATCCCACCATCGGGAACCATCCTTTGTTGGTAACTATTAAAGCACTATTAAGTAGCACCTAAAAACTAATACAAAAAACGGAGCCACTTAAGAAGTCCTAATGACTAATAAAATTCTAATCCCCAATGTCTTACTTTGATATTTTTATCTCCGATTCTTTTAAGAATATGCCGCCTTGAGCCAGAAGCCAGAAATAAAATAGGAAATATGACTTATGGTAACACTCTTATAGATAAGTTTAGTTTGTGGGGCTCTTAAGACAGCATAGGCTGGTATTAGTCTTACAATACTATTTTTTTGATATTGAAATAGAAAAATAGTGGTCCCCTATAATATTTTATAAAATTATTGCAAAGTCTTTTTATTGTAATTACCTCGATAAGGTTGACATGTAGAGTATAAGGGTATATTTTATTCTTTTAGAATTTAATTAGGATAGGTAACGTATTTTCAAGATCGCATTTGTCTTCATTACTTTATTTCTTATAGTAGTACCGTAGTCAGGGCCGTATTACCAAAGAAAATAATAGCTAAACAATAGAAAAATCGTTCTTATGCAAAAAGGTGGAACGCGAGAGGCTGGAAAACAGCGTGGCCGGACTGTATTTATTTGCGTTAATATTGAATAAGAGTTATATATGCATGATGTGTATACTCGTTTACTCGTACGTTATTTAATGTTTTTTCTGATGTATAGTAGTGCTACTTATATGTCAAATGATGTTTTGCGCAGTGGCGTACCCAGAAACTTCTTTTGGGGGGGAGGTTAAGCGCCCGGGGACGGAGAAGAGATTAGCTAGCTGTTCAATTGAAAAGCTCGCCGCAGGCGGCGCTAAAGACTCGCTGGGGATGCCACGCCCAATTTTTACCCCAAAGTCGTTACAATCGTTAAAAACTAAGGATTTGGTGTTCTCTTGAATGGCAAATTGCTACGGCCCTGCCCGGAGCGGCGCGTCGCTCTGACCCCCCCTATGTTAGGGGGGCTCTAAGTTGTAGCCTGCGCCTAAATATGTGAAATGACAAAAAATACACAAACTAGGGATATTTTAGTAATAAGTTTATTTAACACTAGTAACCAGATATACAAAAAACGATCCTTAAAACAACAGAAGCACCAAATTATTAAATAAGCTCTAAAAAGTCTTTTTTCTAGATTTAGTCATTGGAAATTGTTCAATGACCGTATCAAAATCATTTTTTGCTTCTTTGCCTCAGTTGACAGCAAAGCCAAGTTGGTCAACCTATCTTGTTCCATTGTGGAGCGTAAATAGTAAATAATCTTTTATGAGTTTCAAATGCCACCTGCACATACCGCAGGTGGCATTTGAGACACATATTGTAAATAATTTCAAAGTTAAAAATAGTATCGGTAGTATCGCGCAAAGATCGTATTTAACAAGAAATTTTGAATAGTCTAAACATGGCCACTGGCTGTAAACTTCTTAGCTAATTTCCATCACTCTTAATCGCTTTAATCTCAGCGATATTTTCTTCCGAATCTTTGAATTCGTCATATATTTCTACGAGTGCTGGCGCGAGACTACAAAGCCCAGCTTCTGATTTGTTCGTCAAACTATCAGGCTGGATGATACAGAAAATATGGATTATTGTTTCCATTGCTTCAAATCTCTTACCAATTTCGGCATAAAAGTGATCCAAGTATTCCAACATACTACGTTTAAGTTGTTGTTCCATTGTTGAACCCGCATCTTCCACTTCTTCCCCTGGCATATTTTTTTCCTTCTTATTCTTTTTGAGACAGAAAGATCCATATTTGCGCACGTTTCTTTGGCATATACAGGGTTAGTAAAAAGAACCGGAACGCTTAAATATCTTCAAAATCGTTAAAGCTACATTTACAAAATTCGGTACCTAGGGGTTTCCGAGCGTGCGGAATTGAACCATGATATCGGCACTGTTGCCAGATTTCCCAGTTTTGTGCTACAAGGAGTCATTTTGTTATCTTAAATGGAATGCCCCACTTATTTTTATTGGAATAAATTGGGCGTATCAAATTTAATAAAACCTCAAATATTCAAAATTTTACCTCTTCTAATTGCTGAGATGTGACAACAACGCATTTTGAGTAAACGCGGAACGCTTAAATATCTTCAAAATCGCTCAAGCTGCACTTACAAAATTCGGTACATGGGGATTTTCGGACATTTTGTTGTCCTAAATGGAACGCTCCACTTATTTTTATCGCAATAAATTGCGCGTATCAAAATTAGTAAGGCCACAAAGTTTTAAAATTTTATCTTTTCTAATTTCTGAGATGTGACAACAACGCGTTTTTAGTAAATGTAAAAAGTACCGGAACGCTTAAATGGCTTCAAAATCGCTGAAGCTGCATTTACAAAATTCGGTACCTGGGGGTTTCCGGGCATGCAGAATTGAACCATGATATCGGCACTCTTGCTAGACTTACCAGTTTTGCACTACACGGAGACATTTTGTTATCTGAAATGAAACGCCCCATTTGTTTTTATTGCAATAAATTGGGCGTATCAAATTTAGTAAAACACCAAATTTTCAAAATTGTATCTCTTTTAATTGCTGAGATGTGACAACAACGCATTTTTAGTAAAAAGTACGGGAACGATTAAATATCTTCAAAATCGCTGAAGCTGCATTTACAAAATTCGGTACCTGGGGGTTCAAATAATTACACCCTAAATGGACATACTGTGTATAAAAGGAGGAGGGCTTTCTAAACTGGACCCTCAGAGCTTGTGGCGTGAGGCCGCGGCCGACTCTGTTAAAGACGACCCTGTATACCCTTTCAAGCATCTCCTGGGGGTAAACGACAAACTTATGCCAATTTTGGTAATTAAAAAAAATGAGCGAGTCTGCTATTACTCGAGACACTGATGTGTAAACATATCCTATATCGACATCATCGACATGAAAATCTAATGCCACCTTAGGCCGCGTGACGCCTGAATATAGGCAACCACTTATTCGGAATTGGTTGCCTATATTCTGGCGTTAGAAAGAACACGTTTTACAAGGAAGCGCTGAAGTAGCTGCGCACTAACCACTGCGCATTTCCGTCCCATTTGCTAGATTTACTCTCATACCACGGTATAAGATGTTTACAGTTCAAAACTAAACGTAAAAAAACAACGCGAGCCAAGCGTGTTCTAAAAGTGGCCTATGTCCTTTACTATACTCTTGAAAATATCTGTTCAAAATTTAACGATGATCGGTTAAGTAGTTTACGCGTGGAGAATAGGATTAATACTAACCGTAATAATCAACGTGAGCGAAGTCGCGGGTAAAAGCTAAAAGTGTCCTATGTCTTTTACAATACTCTTGACAATAACTGTACACAATTTCATGATGATCGGTTAAGTAGGTTACGCGTGGAAGATAGGATTAAAACTAACGTAATAATCAACGCGAGCGAAGCCGCGGGTAAAGGCTAAAAGTGTCCTATGTCTTTACTATACTGTTGAAAATATCTATACAAAATTTCATGATGATCTGTTGAGTAGGTTATGCGTGAAAGCGTAAGAAACAAACACATTCGCATTTATAATATTAGTTATTCGCATTTATAATATTAGTTAAGATTCATTAATATAATACTTACTGGCAGTTTCAATCGGTGTGGATTAATTCACTGCATAAATTGTACATCAAAATCTAAGGCCACCAGGAATAACATCAACCTATGGATCCAAATACACTGCGAATATAAAATAATAATATATTGCACGATGGTGTGCCTACTGTGCCTCCACATTTTAGTTTACGAGTGCGTGGATTTTTAAATCACACGTATCGCAATCGGTGGATAGATCGCGGAGGAACGCAGTGATGGCCGCCTAGATCTCCCGACCTTAATAGTTTAGACTATTTTTTCTGGGGGCATCTGAAAAGCTTGGTGTACGCAGTGCCGATTCAAACCGAAGGAGAGTTACGAAATCGTATAATAGTATGCTGCCAAACCATAAAAAACACCCCAGGAATCTTAGAAAATGTGTGTCAGTCTATGCGAAGAAGAGTAGATGCTTGCATACGTGTGGGTGGAGTGGTGGAGGACACTTCCAACAACTACTGTAAATAATGTGGGTTCTTTATTTTGTTTTCTTCCCTTGTTATTTCGCTTTAGATTTAAGATTTTGAATTTATCGTTTTACTAAATGAATCGCGATTATTAAAAAATTGTATGGTTTTCATTTTTTTTACGCGAAAACGGTGCATCGTACGAAAGTAAGTCTATGGACCAAACTTGCTCCAAAATAAATGAGGATTTTAAAAATAAGTTCGGTTTTTGGAAAAATTAGTGGCGTACCATTTTTTTCTTTAAAAATATTCAGTTCAAACCCCGTACGGACGTCACTGGTAAAAATTTAAAAAAATATTATGTCAAAAAATGTTCCTTAATGATTAAAAGGTGTGTACAAAATTTCATAAATATATCTAAGAGTGATATAAAAATTATGATAAAAAGTTTTTTCTACTACCGTGCGTAAAATACTCACTTTACGCACTCTCTAAGATTCGTAAAATAGGCCTTTTTAATGTGCAGTGCGTAAAGTAAGGTATTTGACGCACTAGTACGTAAAGTAAAGCTGACATATTTTTTGACATTTACTGACATATTTTTTGACGTTTAGGGCAGTGCGTAAAATAATATATTTTACGCACTAGTTGCTAAAATAATTTATTTTACGCACTAGTGCGTAAAGTAATATAACATTATTTTTATTTTTTCATATATTTTTCGATAGTAGAAAAAATTTTGTATGCTACTCATGTGTAAAGTACCCTTTTTTTATTCATGGGATTGTCGCATTCGCCTACGGCTCATGCGACAATATTCCCATTCATAAAAAAAGATTCACTTTACACACTTGTTGCATAAATAACTATTTTTTTAATTTTAACATCCTGTAGCTCAAAAATGAAGAGCTTTAGGACATATGTTAATATTAACTTTTCTTCTTAAAATCACCCAAGAATTCACAACCTTTAGTATCGACACTCAATTAAAAAACAACACCCTGTATAGGTATAAAACAAATAAGTACAGGGCGTGCAAATAAGCGAGGTAAGCGGCTGTATCTCAGAAACCACTAGAGTAGAATGGGGCAAAAGAACGCACGTAACATATAACATAAGTACATAAGCCAGAAATATTAATGAAACCAAACGTTTATTTTTTTGCCTAACAGTACAATCTCTTAGGTACAAAAAGTGATATATTTCACTTGAAAAAACAAAAAGAGTAACACTTAAAAAATAAATAATGAGCAAAAGTCAACGAACAAAACAATGAAAACAAAAATTCAAGTATCATGAAAAAAGTAAAAAAACATGGGAAAATAGATTATTAACAACAGACGCAAATAAATGTTCCAATACTTTCATAAGCGATGCACTCCTCGTGCCACCACTTTGAACATTTTTCGCATTGAACCCAATCTTTTATTGGCAGATTGCTATATTTCTCCGAGCAACCAGGACATGCAAGTTCATCCGAAAACAAGATGTATGTGGCAAAAGTCCGCGAGGATTTTTGCCCCGTGAAGAAATGGGATTTTTGCCCCACAAGCTAAAAATATTTTCAAATTTACCGCCATTTTTTACCAAATGAGATTCGTGCAAATTCACTGTGTGTTACATACACTCACATGCCATAGATCATTCCACTAATTGGTTTTTAAAATACAGTAATAATCAACGATACATGCAAAGCTTATAAAAGTATAAATTATCTCATGGCTGCAAGAACACCCTGCTATGCACCCAAGAAAACACTGGCCGATGCGGTTTGGTATTTTTCAGAACATATTGTGGCGGTGTTGTCTGATTTTGCTTGTTCTCTTGGAAATTTTGATTTGAGACTATTGCCCCGCGCGTACTTTTGCCCCATTCTACTCTAATCGTAGAGACTTGCAGTAAAAAGTCATGTAACTAAAGTGACCAAAAGAAATCACTGGAAATAATTTTCAAGTTCATACCTCTACCGCTAGGGGGCGTAATAGCTATGGTCGGGTAGAAAAATCCATTTTACTCAAAAATGTTTTATTATAAGTTGATAAAAGAATATCACCACTGTAATCCTCGTGAAATTCTGCATCTTTTTGGTTCATCCTTTTTGATTGTAGGGCTTTAAATAAGAGCGAGGAGGAAGGGAGAATTCTGACTGATTGAAATGCCTATAACTATAGTTTGACTCAACATATTTGAGCAAACTAGGTTTCGTTTGAGAGAGAAAACCTTGTTTATTAAGAACAAAATATACCCATGACAAATTAGTTTTTGCGGCTCCCTCTAGGGGGCTCCAATTCAAAAGTTCATAGGTTTTTCATTTTTCTCCGAAATTTCAAATATAATGATATAATTATTTCAACAGAAACAGAAAGTAGATCAAATTTGCATGAAAAATCCTCTAAACCGCATATCGATAACTTCACGCGTACAGGAGTTATTGCTAGAAGAGCATTTTTTAACAATGCATGCATTGCAAAAGCAAATTATTTTTCGAATTTTTATGGTCAAGCATGCCATGAATAAAGTAAAAAATGTTTTATTAACAAAAATAATCAAAACACCCATGAAAATAACATTGATGAGAATTGATACTATAATAACAAGCGGCGTGGCCGCCGGTGCTTGCGGCATCCGCGAGGCCCTTCGGGCCCTCTTTGTGTGACCTTCGGTCACACATTATTGCCACGCTTCTATCCGTACCGTGGCCTATAATTAGATTTACCAATCGCTAGTCTAATTTTACCGTGATAATTTTCTAATTGGTTGCCATGGTAACCGACTTGTCAACGTCAATCGTTAAATTTTTTTATCTTTACCTAAATAACAAATATCAAATCTCTAAGTGGTACGATTGACGAATTATGACGATTTATTACTTTTTTTTGGTTGCCATAGCAACCAATTTTCTAGTATGAAATAATGCTTCATAAACTTTTTTTTTTGGTTACCATAGCAACCAATTTTCTAGTATGAAATAATGCTTCATAAACAATCCTAAGTACCATACTATATATTTTATTAATGATATACATATTATTAATTGGTTGCCATGGTAACCGACTTGTCAACATCAATTGTTAATTGTTTTTTAATCTTTACCTAAATACCATATATCAAAGCTCTAAGTCGTACGATTGACGAATTATGACGATTTTTTACTATTTTGTTACCATAGCAACCAATTTCTTAGTATCAAATTAGGCTTCATAAACAATCCTAAATACCATACTATATCTTTTATTAGCGATATACATATTATTAATTGGTTGCCATGGTAACCGACTTGTCAACGGCAATCGTATTTTTTTAAATCTTTACCTAAATACCAAATATCAAATCTCTAAGTCGTACGATTGACGAATTATGACGATTTTTTACTTTTTTTGGTTACCATAGCAACCAATTTTTTAGTATCAAATTAGGCTTCATAAACAATCCTAAGTACCATACTATATCTTTTATTAGTGATATACATATTATTAATTGGTTGCCATGGTAACCATGTTGTCAACAAAAAATGCTAACATAATTTCACCTCTACTTATAAATTGACATCGAAAAAAAGAAAAGTTGGTCCTTGTTTACACGTACAAAAATGCCAAAAAACGTAAACTTGTCCTGTTTTCACACCCTGTATATTAACACATCGTAACCAAAATCAATAGGCTTCGAGGGTTTGTGGACCTCTACCTCTATGCCAAATTTCAAGTCGCTATCTTCAAAATTGCGACCTGTAAATGCCAAAAAAGGTAACATTTCTTGTTTTTACACCCTGTATATTAACAGATCGTAACCAAAATCAATAGGCTTCGAGGGCTTGTAGACCTCTACCTCTATGCCAAATGTCAAGTCGGTATCTTCAAAATTACGAACTGTAAATGCCAAAAAACGGTAACCTTTCCTATTTTCACACCCTGTATATTAACTGATCGTAGCCAAAATCAATAGGCTTCGAGGGCTTGTGGACTTCTACCTCTATGCTAAATTTCAAGTCGCTATCTTCAAAATTGAGACCTGTAAATTCCAAAAAACGGCAACTTGTCCTGTTTTCACACCCTGTATATTAACCGATCGTAACCAAAATCAATGGGTTCCGAGGGTTTGTGGACCTCTAACTCTGTGCCAAATTTCAAGTCGCTATCTTCAAAATTGCGACCTGTAAATGCCAAAAGACGGTAACTTGTCCTGTTTTCACACCCTGTATAACAATTAGAGCAAAAGAGTAAAGGAACAGAAATACGTGTCTTACCGAATACTTTCATTTGACATAAAAAAAAGAATTGTTGGTCCTTGTTTACACGGACAAAAATGCCAAAAAACGGTAACTTGTCCTGTTTTCACACCCTGTATATTAACCGATCGTAACCAAAATCAATAGGTTCCGAGGGTTCGTGGACCTCTACCTCTATGCCAAATTTCAAGTTGCTATCTTCAAAATTGCGACCTGTAATCGATTTCATCACATACACACACATACATACATACATACATACATACATA
>MU186744.1:93043-106146 GCA_016904865.1 Pissodes strobi | reverse complement strand
AATCAAAAATTTTTTTTTCGATTACAAATCGATAGGTATAAGTTTCAAAGCGATTCGACGACGTACCGTTACGAAGTTTTTCTCCCGATTGGTCTCGCCCTATAGAAAGCCCATATTATAAATGGGGGCTTTCTAATAATACAATAGGGAATAAGTGTAAATTGTGACTTAGGACTGCTCCAACATTTTAAGAAATTTGGTGCAACAATTGAACGAAGTTTATCTCAGGTATCCAGTTTTACTATAATAGTTATCGTGATCTTTCTCCTAAATTAAAATATCAGCTAAAAATTAGGAAATATTAGCAGAATAAAATCAAAATTTTGCCCTTTTTCTGACGATCTTCGAACTCACCATTCACACATATGTTTTAATATTTTTTCACATTTAAGAGGCCTAGAAATAAAAAGCAAACTGTCAAACGTCAAATTTTTTCCACTCGCACCGCGATTACGCAGTTTTCTTCGTCCTAAATTCCGTAGGCGGCGCAATGAAAGAACTGAAGACAATATTATTAATGTCCTGCCATACATATAGTATAATAGGCAGATATGAACTAGGACATTATCTTCAGACTTGGGTATAGCACGAACTACTGTTCGTGATATTTTAAAAGACTACAGGTAAATTCACTACATTAATTACCATGCCCTTTTCCATACACAGTTCATGGACCGACGAGTGTAACTTTCATAGCGATGGGAGAGTCAACACACATAATATGCATTACTGGTCTGCTGAAAATCCGCATTGGATGCGGGAAGTGCAGCACCGAGATCCCTGGAGTCTGAACGTGTGGTTTGCTATTATAGGAAACTTGACTTGACTTGCTTGTTTGGTCCCCTTTTCAGGGAACCGATGGCTCTGCTACTAGGCAATACGCCAGCACCGCCCTTCGCCCGGCGCTTAGGGAGAGGTAGAGCTACCCTTCTACATCCGTTACACGTTATTCCGGTTTGAAGGGCCTTAATCGGTGGGAACCCCAGTAAGACGGGCCTGTGCCCCTGGAAATTCCCGATCTTTACACAATAAGCTAATGCAATGCACAGCTAGAGTTTTATGTAAAGGGGCTTCACACAATGCAGATATAACCAGTTGCTGTCAGAGAGACTTCCCATCTCCGCAGGGCCTACGCCCCGATCTCCTTCGGATCACGCACTCACGTGCAGGAATTTGGAACAATCTTCGTAGGAATCGACCCTACATTAAGCGACCCACCCTAAACACTGTCCTAACCGGCCACGACTTCCCCTTTCGAACCGATGGGGCCCCCAACGCTTTCAGCCGTGAATCACGTGCGCTTCCCGTGCGAAGTCAGGTTAGAAACCCAGACTTCCTTCCCACGTACGAACACCACCAACCCCAAAACGGAAGTGTATTATAGGAAATCAAATTATCAAACCCTACTTTTTCGATACACCCTTAACTGGCGACGTCGTTCTAGAGTTTTTGATTATTGAGTTGCCGGTTTTGATAGATGTGCCATTGGAAACTATTAGGCTAAACATGTTTCTGCAATTGGACGGTTGCCCAGCTCATTTTTCTATGTGCGAAACCATATCGACCAGAAGCTTCAGGGACGACAAGGGTGACAGTTTGATTCGGTCCTTTAAATGATTGTTTAATAATTATTCTTGATAATATATTTTTATCTCATTTTAGCCATGGCATGCTTGACCACAGACGTTCGAAACATTCGTTTTTCAATGCATGCATTGTTAAAAAATGCGTTTCTGGCTATAACTCCTGAACGCGTAAAGTTATCGATATGCGGTTTTTTCCTGAAAATTTGATCTACTTTCTGTTTCTGTTAAAATAATGGTATCATTATATTTGAAATTTCGGAGAAAAATGAAAAAAACTATGAACTTTTGAATTAGCGCCCCCTAGCGGGAACAGCAAATACCAATTTGTCATGGGTATATTTTGGTCTTAATAATCAAGGTTTCCTCTCTCAAACGAGACCTAGTTTGCTCAATGCTCAAATATGTTGAGTCAAACTAAAGTCACAGCTTATACCGTACCGAATCAGTTATTTAACTCTCCACGTGTTTTGAAGCAATAAAATCCAACCAATAGGAGCATTTTCCTCATAATCTAGGCGTCTGCTACGAGCCGAATTATATGAGGGCGACTTCGTTTATTTATGAATAACAGTACCGGTCTGGTGTCCAATGTAGTGTTATCTTTTTCTATTACGACAGTTTGTCGAATCGCACAGCGTTGGACTCTCGATTTTTTGACAAGAAGCAGCAGGTTACGTTCTTAGATTGGATTGTTTGCGTGTTACTATTTGTGCTCGATTATTTATTTATTTAAGTGTGTTAACTTTTTGGACATTTAATCATTAAAGTGTTTTCATTGTTAACCATGGTCATACGTTGTTTTGTCTGAAAAGGGTACAAGAAAGCCAATCCAGCTTCAGGATATTTTAGTTTTCCGAAAGATGAAAGGTTATAAGTAGATGTTTACATTAAGTATTGAGATTAAAGCATAGTTCATTCATATCACATTGCATGATAAATTAATATTCTACGTCGATAATTGTTTGGCTCCCTTCTGCAGGAAGTTTAACTTTTTAAACTTGAGACATAAATTGTAGTTTTGTCTAGCCTCTTAGCATCCCATAATAAAGGCAACCAATTTAGAACCGTCACATTAATATTACAAAGGTTGTATGTAACTTTAATCAGAAATAAGTAGTGAACAAAGTCACATACCTACAGCTATACAAATGGCTTCGAGTGACGAAATAACAATTTATTAAGGCCGTTTGACGCGATCACATTTTTGATAAAATTTCTGCCCGTAGTAATCTTTCGAAAACGGCAATCTTATTTTGCGCTCGAAAACACACAGAACATTTTCTACAGCCGCATTTTTAAAAATAATTGCACATTTTCCTCTATACTTATTCTGAAATTTGCCAATGACTGTCAGTTTGACATATTATGTTCCACGGCACAAGGAGAAACGGTATAGTATTGCGCACCGCTGCCGAGCTGTGACGTAGCTTGCGTTAAGTCTCAGACATAGCGCGCATTTAAAATACATTGGTTTCACGACAAGAAGTGCGTAGATTTAAAATCTATGAAATTTAGAAATAACTTTTGATTTGACAAGTAGTAAAAAATGGTTTTTCTATGTGATAAGATGTTTTTCCTGTGGAGAAATAATTGCTTATCCAATTATACTACTACTAAAATTCAGTTGCTTTGACGACAGTGTGTTGAGATTGCTTTCTAAAGGATACAATTCAAATAAATATACAATATTTTTTATGTTATTAGTTATTATTTTCACAACGTAGAAGCTAAAATGTTTTGTCAAAAATAAATTCAGTTAGTATTCTTTTTTACAAATTATTTAATTATTAAATAAAAAAATTATTAATGAAATATGTTTTTAATTTGACTAGGTATAAATACATAGTACACAGAATTTACAGTTTAATAATAAAAAGGCCTGTCAGGTAAGGTTAATAAAAAAAGATAATTATTAAAAAAAAAATTAACGATATTATTGTTTCAAATTTGTAAATTTCTGCATTTTCTTGTACATCTTCCTTTTACAATTCTGAAAACTGATTTGTCTGTTTAACAGTCTTAATCTTATATAAGCTTCTTTTCACACCGTTTTCGGTTGGCACGTCCAAACTATGATTGTCCATGTCCAAATCCATCATAGCTCTATTGGAAACTATTGTTTCACTAATTTTTCTTCGTTTTGCCATACGAGAAGACCTATCTGAATTACCTTTATTTTCCTTTTCAGATATATTTAACGTAGGTACGGCATCCTGTTTAAGACCTCTCTTAGTTTTTGACGTATAATTTAATAAGTTCTCTTTAAGTGTAGGCTCAGCAAAATAAACGCTCTCAAAATGAACAGAACATATGTAAGCTAAAAGTTGTATGTATTAGTTTTTTTACAAATTAATTACAACCTATCACATAATAGACCACCTAGTTACTTAAATACATACCATTCTTTACGTTTATCTCATCTTCCCGTCTACACGCCATGATCCACCTTTTACATAGCTCTTTATTTTTTGGGAAACAAAAATATCTAATATTACTGCCTTGAGTAGATTTAGTGTAGTTATTACACTTTGCCACAGCACATCCAGGCATTTTGAAAATCAAATAATTCAACATTCACAGTTAGAAAACCACGATGTCAATTTGTTCAATATAAATCAAATGCAGCGTCTTGATTTTCTTACGCAACGTACGTCAATGCGCGAACTCGACGAGTTTTGGCTGCCGGAATACTATACCGTTTCTCCTTGTGCCGTGTTATGTTCGAGCTGCGGGCATATTAGAACAGGAGTGCCAGCAACAAACTAACAAACGCACGACTGTCATTTATTTATCTTCGGTTTCCATGACCATTCATAGCACACTAGACGGAAAAAGTGAGAACTTTGTTTTCCATGTTTTGACATATTAGCGGCATTCACACGGAGACTTAATCACGCATTTTTGGAACGTCCCGCTCCAATCGCGAGTTCGGGAGAGAGGAGTGGAGCGTGGCGCGCCAATAGCAAATCTTACCAAAAATTTCAAATTTACTTGAAAATCCAAACGCCACATTGATCACGCGAGATACAAAACAGTTTTGGTGTTCACACACACGGGATACAGCATTGCATTTTTAGCTGCGAGAAAGAATGAAGGATAAAACCGTGTCTATCCCTACTGCAACGATCTTGGCGCGTCAGGCCCCACTCGTATCTCACGAACTCGCGATTGGAATGGGACGTTCCAAGAATGCGTGATTGAATCTACGTGTGAATGCTACTATTATATTCGGGCTTCGGGCATATTAAGAACAGGAATGCCAGCAACAAACTGTAAGAAACGCACGACTGTCATTTATTTATCTTCGGTTTCCGTGACCATTCATAGCACACTCGACGGAAAAAGTGAGAATTCTCTTTTCCATGTTCGCGCTAGAGCGCAAAATAAGGATCCACGGCATTCGTCGATTTTCCGATTTCATTTGAATTTAGTAATTAGTTATTTTGCGCGCGGCTGTAGAAAAAATTTATATTCTATGTTCATATCAAAATATTTATACTCTATTTCGAAATGATGAGAAGTAATAAATCATTTTCTGATGGCTGATACATAGGCGTACATAATTACGTACATATACGTACATATTTTAAACGTTTACCTGTCCTAATACTCGGACTTTCCCAGCATTATATTTATCACAGTTAGGTTTTTTTATTACTATTGTAAACATTCAAATTTGACGATTTTTTGTATGCATACCCTAAAGTTTAAGTAATTGTAATTTTTCAGTTATATTTGTTCTTCCGAAGAAGACACAGTGTGTTTGTTTCATTTCATAGTTTCAATTAAAATGGCTAATTCAGTTTTCTCTCCAGTGAAACGAGCGAGCAAATGTCAATTTTGTGTTAACGAAAAGAATATTATTCTTAATGTATATGACGCCCTCAAACATCAAAATCCTCTGTATAGCGTTGATACTGTGGTGGAAATGTGTTCGCAAATGACGGGTGTTTCAAAAACGTCGATATATAAATTAAGGTGTGAACGAAAAAGTGGAGCTGTAAAACCACCTATACCATCTTCAGGAAGAAAGACGGTGCCTATCGATGAAGACTACAAACTTACAATTAGAAGAACAGTACATTCCTTTTATTTTAATAAGGAAATACCAACCATCGACAAAATTTTAGGAGCCTTGAAGCAAGACCAAAATATGTCTCCAACGATAAGCAGGAAGAAATTGTGGACAACTTTAAAACAAATGGGAAAAACAAAGCAGAAAATCGCTCCTAATCGAAAAAGATGAAATTATTTGCTGGAGGAGACATTACTTAAGACAGATAAAGCAGTTTCGAAGTGAGAATAGAAAGATTTATTATCTGGGCGAAACATGGCTTAATGAAGGATATACGGTTGGGAAGATTTGGCAAGACAAAAATATTTCAAGTTTTCGTCAAGCATTCTTAGAAGGCTGGTCCACCGGACTAAAACCACCATCTGGGAAAGGAAAGCGACTGATTATTACACACCTTGGAAGTGTTGATGGTTTTGTTGAGGGCGGTTTGTTAATGTTTGAGTCAAATCATTCTGGCGATTACCATGAAGACATGAATGGCGATGTGTTCGAAGAATATTTTGAACAAATGTTAGATCTCATTCCACCTAATTCTGTGATAGTGATGGACAATGCGAGTTATCATTCCAGAAAAGTTGACAGAATACCAACTAATTCATGGAGAAAAGCGGATATTATTCAGTGGTTTAGACAGAATAACATACCATTTGATGAAAGTATGGTGAAAAAGGAACTGTTGTCCATAGTGTCCTCAAATAAAGCTCGTTTCACCGAGTATGTAGTTGACAAAATTGCACAGAAACGAAATATTACTATTCTTCGTCTGCCTCCGTATCATTGCGAATTAAATCCCATTGAACTTGTTTGGGCCCAAGTAAAAAGTTATGTAGCAAGGAGAAACACGACGTTTAAAATGAAAGATGTTAAAATTATCTTTGAGGAATCTTTAAAAAATGTCGATTCTGAAAAATGGCGTAAGTGTATTGAGCATGTTATAAAAGAAGAAGAAAAAATGTGGAAACTAGACCATTTAATTGACCTAATTGTAGAGCCTTTAATTATATCCTTGGAACATGACGAAGATTCGACGGATTTTTCTGACGACGAAAATGATATACCATAGTTCTCTACATAACTGTTTACACAAAATCGCAATTCTTATACCTTATTATATAAATATTATATGTGATAAAATGTTACAGTAATACTAACTGTTTTTGAATATACATAAATAAGTGAATAAATAAAAGTACTTAGGTAAAACAGGTATTTTAAATTAAATACTCAAACGTACGCTACTGCAGGTAGAAAATGGCCCCTTTGCTAATAAAGCCTATTGTTTGCAGCGGGATTGCCATACAAAACAGGGTGGAATGGTTAAAATATAATACAGCAGGCTATAACAGCTGTGGCTAAATATTTAGAAATCACAAAAATTTATTTGACCACTCTGTTAGCGTTTTGCATTTATAAGTAGGTTTTATTACTCCGCACCATTTCGAAATAGAGTATATATATTTATTTACACTTATAAACACCATATTCATGGATATGTATAAATGACTGATCATTCTCGATCACGTTTACCAGATATCTCTTTTATCAATTTCACTTACATATCATGTTTAATTTACTAAAAATGTAAACTAAATTAAATCCAGTCCGTCTCTGTTGAGTTCCAGCTGGCCATTAAAACCTAACATTTTCAATGTATGAAGGGCATGCGCGAAAAATGAGGAAAGCATGAAAAAGTCAAATATGGCTTCATCGACATCAAAGGAGCCGACGTAGAGTTAAATAACTGATTCGGTACGGTATAAGCTGTGCTAAAGTTATAGGCATTTATATCAGTCAGACTTCTCCCTTCCCCACCACCCTTATTTGATGCCCTAAAACCCAAAGTGATGAACCAAAGAGTGCAGAATTTCACGAGGATTACAGTGGTGGTATTCTTTTAACAACTTATAATAAAAAAATTTTTTAGTACAAATGCATTTTTCTACTCGACCATAGCTATTACGCCCCCTAGCGGTCGAGTATTCACTTGAAAATTACTTCCAGTGTTTTTTTTTGGTCACTTTACTTCTATACCGCAAGTCTCTACGATGAGTGGTTTCTGAGATACAGCCCCTTACCTTGCTTATTTGCCCACCCTGTACATTCAATTTTTATACCTATACAAATCAAATTTGTCTTTACTATTTAATTCAATTTCGTTATTTGACATTCATCATGCCAGAGTTTTAATTTTACCTTTTCCTTATAATACCCTAAAAACTCCAAACCCGGGCTTAGTTCAAAATCCGGACCTGTTCACTGACGGTCCTAATAGTCACAAAAATCGGATGTCACGATATTCGTTTGTCGAAATATCGACCTTGGGTTTATTAGACACCTGGACCCACAATTCTAGGTAGCGCCATATGTTTTCAAAGGGCACAATGATTATGTGCATCCTTCTTTAACGTGTATGGTTTACCTGGACCCTAAAGGCAAGTCCTAGCAGTTGTTTTTTTAAAGCGCCATTCTTAGAATTCTCTATTCAGTGCGAGGGACGGTACTTATCACAATGCTCGTTATTCTTATTACTTTCCAAATCCATTATTCTTTCGCCTGAGATTTATCTACACTAATGAAGGTAAAAGTTATTTTTGTTAACTTTAACTTCAGTAGCCAAGGCGAATTATGTCTAATTATAGACTATAAATGTGACTTACAATATGATTTTAATAGTAATAAATTAAACCACTGCATATAGAACAAAAAATTTATTAAGATAACTTTAAATAACATTATTCACATGAGGAACAAATACAGCCGCTTCTCTAGAAACAGAACGATTCTCTGTAGGTACATACTACAAATATACACAATAATATATTACAAAACGTCTTTACTATTATTAAGTCTTTTAACTTGCCCAAGGGTTATAAGTAGTACAACAAATAAACAGGGTGCTACAGAACTACGCCAACTCCTAGTTAAAAGCGTGGTAAAATAGCGGCTTCAGACTAAAATATTAATTATAAACAAATATGGCTTTGAACTAGAAGCACGAGTAGTTTTATCCTTGGTATACCCTGCATGTTGGCGTTCTAAAAAAGGTTAGAAAAATGTAACAGTTTTTTAGTAACGCCAAATACAAAAATGACTTAGTTTACATTACAGGAACATTGTTTCTTTGTTCATTTAAGTACAAAATCCATACACTGGACTATACATATCATGGAGAATGGGGAGAAAGGGCTGGTCCATTAAATCTGAGCTTAAAAGTCCACTGGCCAAGAATAAATACGCGAAAGCAAGATTTACTGGAGCAGCAATTGTAATTTCCCTTCAAACTATTCAGGACTATTGAGGGGTAGTCACACAAAAATGGGTTTGCTTACGAAAGCAATACTTCTACATACACTCGGTGGTAATTTTAAAAAGATTTCAAGGCTTATTCACTAAAAGACAATTCATTAAAATAAGTACTTCAATTCAAAAAAGGTTAACATTTAACGGCATATAACTAACTATTGGCGTTTCAATTAATTCTGTAACATTTTCAGCTCTTTAGTCTAAACGTTGGTCCCAGAAAAGTCATCAAAGAGGATATATGTCAAACTTCAGTCAATGATAGATTAAAAATGTTACAGCAATATAATCGTTTCAAGTAAAGTCCAAAAAATAGCGAATTTAACTCGTCCTGTTTTGTGCTTGATAGACAAATCATCAGCAATCAAGAACAGAAGAGGATAGATACATCAGCAGAGAGAAAAACAAAGTGTTAGAGAAAGTTTTTAACTTTTACAATATTCTCAAATCAATCACAGTTTAGGTTTAGTATTTATTTATATCAATAATAAACCTAAAATGAAAAGCAAAAGCTAACAATTTCAATAGTTCACTTTGACTTTCACTAATAAAACCATATAAATACAAAGAAATATTTTCCATACAAACGAATTAGTTTCAATGGAAAACATTGTCTTGTACTAAAGAATAATTTTTAAAAAGTACTAGAGACAATTCCGGAGCGGTTGCCATGAGCTCTTGAATTTAACTAGGAATATTTTGGACTCAGTTTGCCCCTATATTGGCCAATATTTATGCCCTATAAAGTGGAACGAATTGGATAAAACCTAGTATTGTACAGTGAAGAAATATTTTGTAAAAGTTACATAAAATTCTTAGTACATTTATAAATACTCAAAAATAGGACAAAAGTAAACCTGGAAATCGTTTTTCAATCGTAATATAAATTAAATTAGCTTATTTTTATACATACAAATAACTCACTAGTAACTAACCCCTCGGGTGAGTTAGCTCACTTAAATGCATCACAAGGGTACAATTAGAAAATTGTACCTGGAGGTACGTTGCGCAGGAGTAAGGCGACTAGCCATAGCCCAATCTTTGGTTTCCGACTGATCCAGCAGCTTGAGACTACTTTACAGAACCTTAAGCTAATATGTACACTATGAACAGACGGACTCTGGATCGGCCGACGGGAGCTACGGTAGAGCATCACCCCGGCGCGACGTCCACTATCGGCCAAAACCGAATTTTTCCGGATAGTGAGTACCGCTGGAAAGTAATTTTGTGGTAATTTTAGCTACAGTATACTAAAGAAGATCACTAAAATATCGTACATAAAGTTGTATAAAAAGATGTAAAAAGTTTTTGGTGCGTAACCTGCGGATACTCAGAACCCGAACACAGCAGTCGTGGGGGGGGGGGGAGGCTACA
The DNA here is from genome assembly GCA_016904865.1 of Pissodes strobi. Lineage (NCBI taxonomy): Eukaryota > Metazoa > Arthropoda > Insecta > Coleoptera > Curculionidae > Pissodes > Pissodes strobi. The sequence goes on along the minus strand of MU186744.1, from coordinate 95,811 downwards.
GCCTCCACCTATCACACCTCAGTAGCGAATAAGCCGCCAGGAACAGACCCTCGAAAATGTTCTTCCACCATGAACACAGACGCATCCTTTGGCGGTGGGTCGCTCTGCGACATCACAGACAGGCGTTTAATTGGTTCGTATTCGGGCTCATGAAGTTTGGCGACCAACAGCGCAGACGCTCGCGCAGCTGCTACGGCTGCTGAAGTTGCCGCCGAACATGGCTCTGTATTTAATTGTTTTTGTGAACGACTGCGTTGTAGCCCGTACACGGGCCGTCCGTCGATCACCTGTTGCTGCTGCTTGGGAAAAGGTTCCAAGTCACCAATAGCGCCCGCACCAGCAGCTTCTTCAATGGCGTTGTTGGTGCACTTGCCCCATGAATTTTTTATCATCCGAGCGTCGGCAGCCATGGCGGCTCCTCGTTTGGCAAAACTACTATTGGCGGTATTCTGCTCATTTTGCAGTCGAGCTTCTTCGTCAGCTCGAGCTTTCTCTCGTTTTCTACGATGTTTCAGACAAGCTATTACGCCCACGGCGACTAAGGCAAGTAAAGGGACAAAGGTAGAAATTGTAGCAATTACTACTACGTGTTCAGCTGTAAGTGCAGAGTCTGTCGAAATGCGAGCGCTCGAGGCAGCACTACCAATGGCTTCAGTGCAGTCTTTACCGAGAAAGCCCAACGGACAAATGCACTCGTAGCCTCGTGGTCGGCCAACACAGGTTCCTCCGTTTCTACATGGGTCTGATCGACATTCATTTACTTCTCCGCTACAGTCCTTCCCACCGAATCCAGGAGGGCATCGGCATTCATAATCATTAAGAAGTTGATGGCAAGTACCCCCATTCGCACAAGGTTTGGTTATACAATAATCTACACGTTCTTGACACAATCGGCCTACGAACCCGGGTACACACTGACATCGAAATTCGTTCACTTTGTCTATACAGGTACCACCATTAAGGCAAGGATTACCGCCGGCACAATCGTCCACGTCAACTTGACAGCGATCCCCCGCAAATCCAGCTGGACAAGAACAACGGAAGCCACGTGGAGCACCTGGAGCTTCAGAACAAACACCTCCGTTTTCGCATGGGGTTGGTTCGCAGGCACCCAAGCGACGTTCACAAGTTGGCCCTGTAAAACCTGAAGGGCAAGTACAGCGAAAGCCTTCAGCTATGTCCTGACAGCTTCCTCCATTGGCACATGGAGAACCAGAACAACCAGGAGCCGGTGTAGGAGGAATGGATGTTTGGCATCTAGAGCCGCGGTATCCAGAAGGGCAATGACAAATGGAAATTTCACTGTTCTCCCGCTTAATACAGCTGCCTCCGTGGAAACAAGGCGTTTTAGTACAATCGTCAGTTGCAATTTCACAGTCAGTTCCGTTGAAGCCGGGAGGACAACTGCAGGTGTAGCTTCCTTGACCGGTGTTAAAGCAGGTTCCTCCATTGCGACATGGTAAGTGGTTGGTACAGAAATTTAGGTCTTGATTGCAGAAAAGGCCGCCCCAGCCGTCATCGCATAAGCAGTCCCATGGCTTCACGCAAGAACCGTGTAAACATCCCGGATAACGTTGACATTTATCACATAATGGGCCTTCCCATCCTGATTGGCATCTGAAAATAAAAAAAAGATGAGTGAATACATAAACTTATCAGGTATAAGAGGATACCTATTATATAATCTCGTGAAAGGCACAAAACAGGATGTACAAGAGTGCATTGCGTAAAGTTGCTCTAACTTGATTTAAATTGTAAGGCGATATTGTTGACTAAGCCGCTTTTAGGCGCAACCGCTTACTAGACAGCCCAAATGTAAAGAAAAATGGTGAAAAATATTTCGAACGCCAGTTACCAGGCCCGGGTTTGCAATTTTCTTCGGCGGGCCGCCGACCTGCAGGTAACCTTTCCTTGACCCGCATACTTGCCAACGGGCAGCGTGGGAAAAGACTCCGTGGGCGTGCCTCCGCCCCCCCTCGCGACTCGGACTGCAACTCAATGAGCCGCCGCTTCTCAGTACACGATTAGAATGGCTAATGCGAATCGGCGATCAGCCGGTGCCCGATTTCCGCGTAAAGTTGCACCTAGGACGCTCCAAATCAACAATTTACAATGTTTAAGACATTTTATGCGAATACTTAGTAGGTATTCCGGATTTTTACCCACTTGTGAATTATCCGCATTTTTTATATCTTATCCGTACTATTTGAAACAAGTATCTAATTCATAAATTTAATAAAAAAATGGCTTTGTTGTGATACAATTTAATAATCGGTTTGCCTATTGTATTTGCCTCAGAGTTACAGAACCCCAGTTATTCACAAGACACATTAATTGATATAATTTTGGTTCGTTTGGGTTACACTTTTTAATTTTAATATCAATACTTGATATCAAGGATGATATTAATATTAAATAATATTACCCCAAACTAACCGCAATTATTTCAATCAATTGCCTTGGAGTTCTGTAACGCTGACGCAAATACAATACGTAATCGGTTTATGATAAGCAAGACATCGTTTTAGATTAAAGTGCAGCAAAAAAATGTCAAAATTAAGATTTTTAGATGACTGAAAAAACGCCACAGAGGAAATTTCCTGACTGATCCAATAAAGAAAATATAGTTATGATTTTTTTAAAATTAAAAAAAAATAGAAGTAAAAAAACGCACACTATTATGGATATCAATTGAATTTCTAAAGAGATTCTTTTTCCATCAATTAAATAACTAGTCAAATTTTTAAATATTAAAGGACTCTTACAGC
>MU186744.1:41437-83971 GCA_016904865.1 Pissodes strobi | reverse complement strand
GTTCTAGATATTCCGTTGTCGTAAAAAGAAGCTTTCTACAACATCATGAATCAAGATACATTTTTATATGTGTAAACTAAGCCATATGAGAAATAGTTCCAACAAACAAGGTATTTTTGACGACGTGCATAATATTCCATGAGCATTTAGAAATCATTAAATATTTTAGAAAACTTTACGGTTTTAAATAAGTCAGAAATAAATCATCAGAAATTCTGTTAACTCAGCCATCAACAAGATACACATTTTGCTTGTAGATTAACCCATATGAAAAATATTGAAACCTCATTCTTGTGAAAGCGCAAGATATTGCACTGCTTGTTGCGCTGTCATTGTGAATCCTTAGATATTTTAGGCTCTTTAGATATTTCAATAAGGAAGAATAACACATCAATTTCAACATCATCAATTAGGATGTCGTCAAGACACATTTTTTATGCGCAAATTAAGCCATGTGAAAAATATTTGCAATAAAAAACCGTGGGTAGTTAGAATTATTACCTATTTAAACAAGTTAGCAAATAAATCATCAGAATATATATATTTATCCCATCTACCAAAATTGAGAAAATTCCCACATATTCTATTGTCTTTCAAAATATCAATAATAAAAAAGTCGTCAAAATACACATTTCGCGTGTAAGCTAACAAATTTGAAAAATATTTCCAAAGCATAATTCCTGAGAAAGTCCAAGATATTGCACCGTCATTGACAATTCTTAGATATGTTGATAAGGTAGAATAGCGAGTAGAATAGCATACCAATTTCACGAAAATCAAGATATTCCGCTTTCGTATAAAAGAAGTTTTAGATATAACATCATCAATCAGAATGTCGTCAAGATACATTTCTTATATGTAGACTAAGCCACATGAAGAACATTTACAATATTCTGTGGGCAGTCAGCAAATAAATCATCAGATCTTTGCACATTTATCTGCGAACTAACCCATCTGCAAAAATTGAGAAAACTCCCATATATTCTGTTGTCGTAGTCGTAGATCCTTAAGGATATTTTAGAATCTTTATATTGTTTATCAGGTCTTTCATATTTATCTGTGAACTAACTGATTTGCAAATAAGTATTGATCAAGTACAAGGCATTCCGGTATCATACAACATAAGTTTTAGTAGGAATGTTACTAATTATATTATAAAATCATCAAATCAATATTTTATTGATTAAATAATAACAAATATCTGCAAAAAAAGTATTTTATCAAACTTTTTTTCACTGAAAGGATATTTCGCCTATACTCGACGCGCCGAAGAGATTCAGTAATCGCAGACATAATTCGTCTTATTTTATGATTGAATCGAACCAATGTTTTATTTTTTTCTTATCCATTATAAAATAAGACGAATTATTGAATTATTGTTTCCGTGATTACTGAATCTGTTCGGCGCTTCGAGTATAGGCAGGATACTAGCTAATGACCCAACTAATGATATGTAATATTCATGAGTACACCAAGAAAATGCAAGATATTTTGTCGACATTGCTAATTTTTCGAAATTTTGATCAGGTAGATAAGCAGACTAATTTATTTCTATTCATTGCATGAATAGTAACAAAAATCAGCAACAAGATATATACAAGAATTTATTTGTGAATTAATAATGTAACTGTAAAATATGTATTTGCTAGAAACAATATATTACACTCTTGAGAAGTGCAATATATTATATTGCCATTGAAAAGATTTAGATATTTTGATTAGATACCAAACTAATGATGACTATTTAGTACATCACCAACAAATACATTAAGTTGCAATATTTGCAATTGAATATTTCAAATCGTGATTATTTATGATAACAATTACACATTTTACGTCAAGTTAATATTCATGAGAAAGTTCAAAATATTCTGCAAGACGCCAATGGAAACCGCACTGAAGAAAAATAAGAACAGAAGAGTGGTTTAAGAAGGAGAGGAAAATACACCTGCGCCATATAGCAAAGCATCCTGTCCTGAGAACAGCTGTATCCGGTATAAAAGGCAAAGAACACCTTTGCCCATTCCCAAGATTTTTTACTTAGTCTCGTCAGATTCGAGAGTCGATTAAAATGGCCGAAAATGTTTAGACCCTAATTAAAGAAACTGGTTGATATTAAGCACTTCCACGGGAAATGTTAATTAAACATTTTATTGGCTGCTAATTAAATTTTTGTTGGTGCATGTACGGCAACTTAGATCATGTTCACTTAACTCTTTTTTCTTCGGAAGGCATTACTGTATAAAAACACCGACAATTTTGATTTAAGCTTTTACTACTTTACTTTCACATTAAGATTGTTAAAGGAACGTTCCATTTATAGAAAGAAGCCTTATCAATTTATTGCATTAAAATTCGACCATAATAAGGCTTATCTATCTGTAAATTTGTATTAATAATATCAGGTTGGCAAGGAAATATACCTACATAATTTTAAAACTTAATGAATTATATGAATTAATATTTATTATCTAAAAAGTATGCAAAATAATGTTAAACAGTTTGGTATCCATTCAAAATGGAGATTACTTCCGTCTATTTTTTCACCATTAACTAAATTGACCTGAATGATTTGAGGTCATTAAATATTTCAAATAGATTTTTTAAATAAAAGGACTACGTAGACATGAATCTTTTATGATTAAATATATTTCCTTTATAGACATTAACTTGAAATTTTGATCACCTGGCATTAATGAACCGCAGAAGGGTTGTCAGAAGGAAGTACGAGATTGTATTCCACAAGTTGGGGAGAAAATAAAAAAGACAGGACATCCGGTGGCATACACACACACACACACACACACCAGCCTAGTCTCTTAAAGACGTGAAACAGAATATTCGGTAACAAGTTGCTGTGAGGTAACTAGCGAGTCGTTTGGCTGCCGTGTATTTACTTATTTGGGTTTCAAAGTTAATGGAGTCGAGGTAATAATATGAACTTCGTTTTAACTGTAAAAGAAGGCAAAATCAGGGTACCAAATAATCTTGAGACGTTAGAGATATTTGAAGAGTTTTGAATTGATGCGTTATCATCCTTGGCTTAATGAAGTAAAGTGAAGAATAATAATAATTAAATTATCATATATTTTTCATCTCTATTAATAGATGTAATAAATATTTCTACAATAATACATGTTTTTATTTCTTCAGTATTTTATGTCTTCTGGCTGATTATTTCGTCCTATTTTTTCTTCCTAAGTATTATATTATTATTATTATTTATCAATTTGGTCTATCGCCACTTGGTAGATCTAAATTTTCGTTAAAACTAAATTTCATTACGTAGATATGGTTATAAGAACTCGTACAAATAATAGGTTTTTCTGCGTTTTTGAGCTCTCTTGCGCGTATTTCAAGGAATATTTTATTAACCTGTAAAACAAAGTTTATATGAAACATGGCCCCGTTAAAACAATTCAGGTTCTTTTTTCAGTTATTTAGTTGAGCTTATTAGGTATATTGAAACTTGGTATGTGATGCGTAAATCTCATTAAAGTGCATCAGTAGATACTTCTGGAAATTTTTGCTCAGTACCAAATATAGACACATAATTTTCAATTTTCCCCAGCAACTACAGATTGCATCAAAATATAGTAAAAACAACTTTTGTCCAGCTTGATGAACAAGGCATATGAAGCCACCATGAAGGGAAAACACAGTAGTGTACCAATAACTTTTACAAAAATTTTATAAACTGATGAAATAAATCACCTCGGATACCACCACGCCTCTGACGAATGCATAGCTGGGGTAAAATGAGGATCCAGGACAAAAACTGGACCGAAGGGAAGAGCTACAGGGCCGAAATTTTTATGGCAGGTGCGCCTCATGGGGGCTAACTTTGACCATATGGAGGTACCAGGCTCTAATTTAATGGGGATTTTGTAGAGAAAACCGTTTTTTGCCGATATCTTGCATTGGAGCCTCGGATTGAAAATCTGACCAGCGATGACCCGGGGGTTATCAGTGGGGGGCGGGCCGGAATTATACCTTCCACCACCCTACCCCCACGGACACCCAAAAATTTTAGAAAAATGGGAAAAAATTGAAAAAAAAGTAAAAAATTGTTCGGAAAGTTAATAGAAGTATTATAAAATGAAATAAGAAAAAGAATAAACAAAAAAGTTAGAGAAACGCGGTGTTCGACGAAAACAAGACGAATGAGTTGAGCTACGAGGTCGGGGATGACAAAAATTGAAAGGAAAAAAATGCTTTGACAAAAAAAAACTAAAAAAAAAGCAAAAAAAAAAATTTTTCAAAAAGTGTCAAAACCGGAGGCAAAAGTTGAGGAAAAAAAGACCCAAAAAATAAAAACTCAATTCCTAATATCTCTTTCAGAAGTTTCACTTCAGTTATTTTTTTTAATTAAAATTATACCCCCCCCCCCCCCCCACCTCCCCGGATACCCAAAAATTTTCGAAAAAATTGAAAAAAAAAATTAAAAAATGGTTCGGAAAGTATAAAAGTATTATAAAACGAAATAAGAAAAATTATTAAAAAAAAAGTTAGAGATTCGCGGTTTTCGCCGAAAAAAAGGCGAAGTAGTTAAGCTAGGAGGTCGGGGATGGCAAAAATTGGTAACAATTCTGAAAAAAACCTAAAAAATACTCAGAAAGTTAATTATATTCGTATTATAAAACCAAATAAGAAAAAAAAATAATAAAGAAAAGAAAAAATTGTTCGGAAAGTTAACAAGAGTATTATAAAACGAAATAACGAAAAAAAAATAATGAAAAAAAAATTAGAGAAACGCGGTTTTCGGCGAAAAAAAGTTGAAAAAAAGGAAAAAAAAACCTAAAAGAAGTGTCGAAACCAAGGGCAAAAATTGAGAAAAAAAGCTTATAAAAAATAAAAACTCAATTCGTTGTATCCCTTTCAGAAGTTTCACCTCAGTTGTGTGCTTATAAAGGTGAGGCAAATATTTTAGCCCTATTTCATCATGGTAACTTTATTTTTAAAACCTTGAATATGAAAACGAACTCCCCCCCTCCCCCTTCTCTCTCCATGTTAAATAACAATTATGCAATAAGATTAATTGCAAAACTCGGTAATTGTCTAGCTAAGACGTTTTATTTTTGAACTATCCATCGTTAACCCGTTTTCATAACTGTTTCCCTCGCTGTTCCCTCATTATTATTTTTAGTAATTTGTCATTTGAAAGAGGTTATACATAGCTTTTGACAGCACGCACACAGCCAATCAGAATCGAAATGTTTGTTTACTATTTTAGTGTCTAATATTTCACTTCACGTATGGCCATCCGCTCGTTTCGCTCGTTACGGGGGCGCAACTAACAAAAACTAACCCAAAGCATGCCCAAAATGAAGAAAAAAAAACTTTTTACAAACATCCTAAAAAACATTAAAAAAAAACACCGATGGGATTCGAACCCGAGCCGCCGTATCATAGACTGATCTGACCACTGGGCACTGCACCCCAAGGCAGTTGAAACAAATTCATTACACCCTAAAGACATGGGGAAAATAGCAATTAAAATTTGGCCACGCCTTCAGCGATACCGGCGCATTCTGATTGGCTGTGTGCGTTCGGAAATTAGGGTGTGGAGCTTTTGACTCGGCTTTTGATGACGAAAACTCGAAAACACGTCAAAAATTCTGCCAGCGTTATCATGAAATCATTAATATCGGAAATGGTAGTTGCAGCTAGATAATAATTTTCTATACTTTTTTCTTCTTGTTTATTTAATATTTATCTTAATTCTAGTAGTAAGGAAATCAAAAGAAGGGGTCCTCTTTATAGCTGCACCCCTCCCCCCACGGAAGTACGACGGAGTTTGGGGGGGGGGGGTCTCATCGTCGCCACTGACATATAATATACAGTCGGACCTGCCGCTGATGCAGTTCGACGGCTGAGGGGCAGAGGAGAAAAACCCTACAAAAACAGCTACTTGAGTAGCAGTAGTTTTGTTTTTAACTGTTTTGATAGGGGCTGAGTGAAATCAAATTTTTTTATCGCATCCTTTTCGAAACTTATTACTCGTGCTGTTGACTATACATTGTGCGGTTTATTCAAAATCTGAAAATTAATTGGAGATATATTCCCTCAACATCATCTAATAAAAATTATATTTTTATATAACTACGTACTATTGTAGGTATGAAAGTTTGAAGAATACTAAACTAATCTCTATTTTTATTCAAGAATTATTTAATTGTTATATTTATCATGTTTTTATTGCATTATAAGTAAATTCTGGTGAAATACTGATGAGAATACTGTTTGCCAAATGAAAGAACCCGGACGAAAAGAATGCGGGCAAAAAATGTCTTCGCATATTTAGATGCTGCCACATTTTTTTCCCAATAATCCTAATTTATTTTCTCTCTAGTTTCCTATAGTGAATTTACATATTTAAATTTCCTACTTGAATACTTAATTTTGTTATTTTCCTTAATACTACTGTCTTCTATTATTTACTATTTTATTTACACAGGGAAATACGGAATACGGAATACTATAATATTTGTAATATTTATATTTTATTCGCCGTCAAGCTATTTAAAATACGCGACAATAGGCAACAGTGCGACGTTTACTTGGTTTTTAGCGGGAGGCAGTTTCGTGATTGGTCGCAGGATATATTAAATACACTTTGACCCTAGACCAACACCTAATTTTTTTTACATATTTTAAAATTTCGGCAGCGACTTGCTTTAGCCATTGCCGTGGAAATTGCCGATGCCGGACTGTGTGGTTATTTATATTATTTGGTTTGTTCGGTCTGGTGATATATAGGTTTTGTCGATTTTGCAAATTCTCTTTTTTCGCTAGAAAGGGGGTGTCCTATAGAGTAGTTTAAGCCAAAAAAGTCGGAAGATCCGCTACATTTGAACTGAAAAAATGCCCTCAAAGTTCGAGTTTTGACACAAATTTTCAGCACCACTTCACAAAAGCACTAGAAATATAGACAAAACACATCTCAACATCAATTGTCGGGTGAAAATATTAACTAGGATACATTTGCGTCGAACGAGAGACCTCCGTTTTGTTCCGGTCCTAATTTAAAGCGACTCATAGCCCCATTAGACAAAATTAAATTTTACTTGTAAATATCCATCCTCCTTTTTACTGTCAACTGTCACAATAGCCAAAACAAAGATTTTTAAGAAGGCACACTGTTGCCAGACGTTTAATGTAGTTTCGTTAGCAAAATTCATTAGAAAAATGGTGCGCTATAAGCGCAGCTTATTTACTACCAGCTAGTCATCTTGCCGCGGCATCCTTTGATTTGGGAAAGTCAATAACCAAGTTTTGCAAATTTTAGAAGAGGGTCATGACTTAATATTGTTTTAAATACCTGGTCATCTGAATAAAACTTTTGACAGTTCGTTTAATTTAAAATATGCTTTTTATACTACCGTGCGTAAAGTACTCACTTTACGCACTCTCTAAGATTCGTAAAATAGGCTTTTTTAATGTGCAGTGCGTAAAATAAATTATTTTACGCACTAGTGCGTAAAGTAATTTAATAATATTTTTGTTTTTTCATATATTTTTCGGTAGTAGAAAAAATTTTATATGCTACTCATGTGTAAAGTATCCTTTTTTATTCGATTTCAATTAATTTTTTTTAACAATATTCCCATTCATAAAAAAAGATTCACTTTACACACTTGCTGCATAAATAACTATTTTATCGTCAAAATCCGTTTAAAAATGATTTTAAAACGCACAATAATTGTACAAAAATCCGAAATTTCCGAACCTCTCAGGGCGATAGCCGAGGCTTCGGACGAATTTGTCATGTATTTTGAAGCGAAAATTTATTTTAAATTAATTTGTGGAACTGAACCGCTCAGAGCACAGTGCCCGACACACCACCTTTCCGATTTCGATAGAGTTCACTAGCTGGTAGTGAATAAGCTGTGCTATAAGGGTCTCTACTCTTTTTTTATTTAGGTGAATGATTTTTTATGGCAGTAGCACATCCTATATTGCTCGACGAGCGGTGTGTGTGCGAAGATGTTGTTTGACACGGTTCTTGAATATTTAGTTAGGGGAACAGATGTCCTGGGAGGATATTCGCATGTAACAGGCAAGATGTCCATTCAGCAGTGTCGATCGTTTCTTTATATGTGACGTGCACGATAGCATTTAGTCGTATGTCGTGACTGTTACATAGAATCAACAAATAAGTCTTCAATTATTTTAACACTTCATGCATGGCCCTCCGCTCGCTTCGCTCGCTACGGGGGCTCAACAAACAGAAACTAACCAAGTGCTAACCAAAACTAACCCAAAATATTAAAAAAAAAATTGGGTTAGTTTTGGTTAGCACCTGGTTAGTTTCTATTTGTTGAGCCCCCGTATAGAGAGCGAAGCGAGCGGAGGGCCATGCATGAAGTGCTTAAATAATTGAAGACTTATTTGTTGATTCTATGTAACAGTCACGACATCCGACTAAATGCCATCGTGCACGTCTCATATGAAGAAACGTTCGGCATAGTCGAATGGACATCTTGCTTGTTACATCCGAATATGCGTCCTGGGAGAGAGTTTCGCAGTGATGCAGTGCGCCAGACAAAGGAGTTCTTGTAAAGCGATGTTCTAGGTGTTTTCAGTTGTACGACGAACCGGTGCGTTCTTGCCGTCTATCGTGACTGTCTGACAGGCGTTGTCAGAGGCGGGATAAGGAGGGCCAAATCCTGGGAACATCTGCCGTAAAAGTATCTGTAAAACAGGGATTTCTCGGTCATATGTTTGCGGTCTTTCAGACTATCCAGATTCCGTGTCAACTCCGGGTCACCGACGAGACGCACAACTCTCTTCTGAACGGAATCCAGTAGCTTTAGGGTGTGCTCTGTCGTGGCACCCCAGATGTGTGAGCAATATTCTAAGCACGGTCTTATTTGCGCTTTGTAAAGCAAGAGCAACTGCTGCGGTGTATAGAGTTTTTTGTTGCGAAATAGCGTACCAAGCTTCTAGGAGGCTGATTTTGCGACGTTAGCAACGTGGTCATGCCAGGACATATTGCTGTTGACCAAGACCCCCAGTAGTCCGGTTGAATGAAGATGAAGGGATGGTCGATCCTGCCATAATGATATCATTGCCCGCCGTATGGTAAACGTGGCTGCTTGGATGATTTTTCAATGTGCATTTGCATTCATACATCGAAATGAAAGAGACACTCATTCGATTACACTATTCCTTTGTAGGTATGTATATATTCGTCAAATATTTCACTTCATACATGGCCCTCCGCTCGCTCCGGGGGCGTAACCAAACAAACCTAACCCAAACTAACCCAAGACATTCCCAAATGAGGAAAAACAAACTAAAAAATATTTGCATTTTCGACTGACAAATTTAATTTTTTTTTATTTCCGGCATGCCTTGGGTTAGTTTTGTTTGGTTGCGCCCCCGAAGCGAGCGGAGGGTCATGCGTGAAGTGGAATATTAAATATACTTAAAGTCTATTCAAATTTCATTTACGCCTGATGTAAACAAAAGCATATGTATGCCTGAATTGCACAGGGTCGTACTTTACTAAACAATTAAAAAAGTGTAACTAAAACTGCTGAAACTAATCTAAAAAGTAATAAATTGTCAATAACTTCACCGTACGAAGAGCTTTTATTTCGAACAAACACTGTAATTACTTTACACAAAACGTCTTTTGCAAGCAGGGGAATCACAGCGAAAACTGAATTCGATCCTGGTCAAAATAACGGGGCGGAGTATCGAATGATTTATGACCGATTCACCAATAGGAACGCAAAACGGCCCGCTTTTGGCTGTTGTCGAGCACGTGCTATTGTTTTCATGCGGCGTAAATGAAATTAGACTTTAAATAGTAAACAACACTGTTATTCCCCATAAGAAAATGTGCAACTTTTGGAAACACTGTGCCAGGTCCCCCGTGTCGGTTACTAAAATTTCATTATTTTCACGTTACAATTTCAATATTTTCACGTTACACCTGGGAAAGTCGTAGTGGAAGTTTGCCCTTCTAGGGCAATTTAGGCTCAAAACACGGATATTTTTTCGGCTCAAATGTGGCGAATCCTCCCATTTTTTTGGCTTAAGCTACTCTATAGGACACCCCTTTTCTAGCGAAAAAAAAAAGAAAATTTGCAAAATCGACACAACCTATATATCATCAGACCCTTAATTTGATGATATCTTTGACGATTTTTAACCTTTCTTATATTTTTCTTGCATTTGGTGATTATTATACGCGGTTAACTAATTTTTATATATTTCGGATAACTCTCTTAACTGAACTCTCTAAATTAAAATTTTTATTACAAAACAAATCCGAACGTTCTATAAAGAGCGTTTTGGAACATACTTGCTTCAATATTGCCTAACTTGAACGCTAGAGAATTTATATGAATTTGAATTGAACGCTAGAGAATTTATATGAATTAGCTACGATAAACCGTTTTTTTTTTCAAATTAAGCGACGTCATCGATGACGTAAATACAAAACCTTCGGGAAACGAATTCTACTTATTATTACATATTTATGTAATGCATGATTTGATTGATTTGTAATACATACAACAAATATCATAGAATACTATCCTTATTATAAAAATGAGATATTATTATATGACATATTTTGTACTTATAAGACTGTAATATAAAAAAAAACTGTAATTAATTTTAACGTCTTAAACTAATAAATATTATCAACAATAATATGGTAAGAATAACCTCGTGCGACTATGGGAAGGCAAGATTTTTTACGTGCTAGTCCTCTACCCCCCTCAGTCGTCGTTAAGGTTCACTCGCTTGGCGCACTATAGATGCCGTTCTATTTTTTATTACAATCGAATTATTAATAAAATTATCTTGGGAAAACGACCGTTAAAGGAACGATGTATTCGAGGTCGTATTCTATGTAGCCAGCCAAAGATGGGTATGTGCCGTATGAAAAAATAGTAAGAGAAAGCTTCAAAGTTACAATGGCAAGCCGGTCGTATCCATTATACACTGTCTCGCAAAATCAAAGTATTAGTGCGCGTATGTCGTTGTATTATAATAATAGTACAAGAAAAACCAAAAATTATCTGTGGCCTATATAGACTACAAAAAGGCCTTCGACTTCGAACATATATAAAATAACCTCGATAATCATTGATTTTCCCAGGCACGCCATGGAATCCTGGCATACAGAATTGCAAATTAATGATCCAAACGTCACTCTGAAGACCTACATTATCAACATCAAAACAGGAATCTTTCAGGACGCGTTCCTCTTGTCCGCTGTGGTTTTTTCATGCTCCGAATCCATGCTGAATTCCACCAAACATGAATTTAATATCAAAGGAAATGATAAAATTTTGAAGTCATTGAAGACTTAATTTGCTTTGTCGAGTAGGGCGGGCCAATAAACACTAATATACAATATGAGAAATATGACAAAACCAGGGATTCCGCTAGCTTAAGCCTAAGAGGTTTAAGGTTAGCATATATGCTTTTTGGAGAAGGTAAGATACAATATTTTCAAAGCGTATATCCATATCCATAAAAGAACCGAGATTTTTGCAAACAGAATTATTAAGCTGAATATTTATTAGGCTCGAAAATCACAATTGAGTTTTACCCTCATTAAGCAGCAACCTGTCATTAGAGGTGTTAATTATTAATAATGAATATAATAATGTGACTAAGAAAGGGAAATTCGAGAGATAAATTGTCTTGAAAATTGCTGGTACAAATCAGTGGCTAAATTAAAAACTGTGGGCATCGTTTCAAAACGTAAATCTACCTCAAACAATAATTGCTTAGTAAAATGTCGATCAGAGCATTGCAGGAATAGTTTCTCATTATTTAATTATAATCTTCAGTTTATTAAAGCACTTATAATATATTTTTCCGGAGTCTACGATATCCTTTATGCATGCATAGCATAATATAACGTGTGAACCTACTTAATTAAGCACTCGGTAATGATCCTGATATTCCTGATCTTTATGTAGAAATATACTTATTCGTTTATGTATTAACATAACTGGTATAACTCTGATCTTTTTATAACCTATCAAGCGTCATATTGCTTGCGGCTATCCTGCACTAAGAATTTGAATTTAAAATGCATTTAGTCCAAAACACGGCTTTGGTTTTAATACAACTTTTATGTTTATATCATCCGGAAAGAGAATTTTTTAAAAAAGTGGTTTAATAGCCAGATAAGACGAATTTGAATGTTTAATTTCTATACTTATCTTTGATTACACGCATGTTTTTATTAAGATTACTTCTGAATTTAATGCCTAATTAAAATCTTATTAAATGGTAGGTATGACCCTTTTTGCAAAAGTAGCGGTTTCCTGTGCCTGATATTTTTATATGATCAGGAAACTCATAAATTAATATCAAAATTATCTTATAAAATTTATAATATTAAAACTTAACAAAAAAAACCAGCAAAAATAGAAGATTCCTTGAAAAATGCCTAAAAATGTTAACAACACTGAGGAGTCACAAAAAAACTCAACAAAGGTATACAGAACGGGAAAAATACGCAAATAAAACTGATTATTTGGCCCTATTTTAAAAATATTTTCAAAATACGAGGCTCTCAAAAAAAAATCAGAACATGTGTGGCCTTTTTTTGTAAACGAAATACCCCATTTTTCCAAATACATATTCCAATTTCTTCTAAATTATAGACCTTTTTTATATTCTATAACACTGATTATTTGGCAATATTTTAAACAGAATTTTCAAAATAAATATTCGAATTTTCCCTAAAATTTAAAATTTTCTATATTGTATAGCATATCTCTAATTCGAAATATTGACGTTTGAAAAATCACATTTTTGTGAATTTAACTTTACTTCAAAATGAACCTATGCAGAATCTGAAAGGCTTGATCTGGAGCAAAATCGCTGACATCTTCTTTTGGTAAGCAACATGAAAAAAATTCAAAAATTTTACGAGAAATTCTGCTATTTTGAGAGGTTATTTGAGGAATACTCCGTGTTATATAATATATCTCGGATTTCGTTTTCACAAGAGTCTACAGCACCTACTAACTTTTCTATGCAAAAGCTGCGGACATCGTAGTGGCGAAATAATTATGGCTTTGCATGGCTCTCCGATCGCTTCGTTTGCTATGGGGGCGCAGCCAACAGGAACGAACCAAAACTAACCCAAGGGATGCCCAAAATTAAGAAAAAAAAAGGAAATTAATGAAAAACAACATAACCTTAAAAAAAATTACACAAAACATGTCTTTCGACCGACGGAAATCGAACCCTAGCGTACGAATGACAATTAGAACCTCTAACTACTACTACACCACCAGAGGCGTTGAAATAACTTCGTTAGACCGTAAAGACCTGGGTAATTCTGATACATCTAGCTATTACGCATGTCCGCAGGTTTTGCATCGAAAATTCAGTAGGTGACCTTGGTAGCTTGTTTTGTTTCCAGGATTTTTTGTCACCCTGTAGATTAGGTTGAAGCGAACAACTGATCTTGTAAATTTGAGAATTGGGTATTTATCAAAAGTTGTAGTATTGCTTCGCTAACAACTGTGTAAAATCCAAAATCTGTGAAATTATACCTAGAAACTGCGCAAAGGATAAAAGATTCGATTTTTGTAAAATTACCTTCGTTAGTTTCTTTTAATAAAAATTTTAAAATCGTGATCCAAGTGGGCAGGGCTTATATGGTGCTAAACCGTTCATTTAACAACCTAAAAATAGTTGATGAATAATAATTATAACTTCAACTGCGCAACCTACCTACTATTACAATATTTTGGATAAAATGGTCGAAATATAAGTTTTAGTTTACATTACTTTTAATATATTGTCACGGCTAGCGACGTTCTGTATGTTTTTGGACTACCCTATACAACTAGCTTGCCGGGTCTACGTTATTTCCGTAAGAATCATCACCTATCGAGAAGATTCCTGACGCTCTGTTATTTTCCCGATATGGGGCCGCCGGGTCACTAGCGTCACGCCGGTACAGGGAGACTTGAGCTTGTCAATGTTGTTTACACATTTTTTCACTTCAAACGTTTGTATAAGACTTTTCGAGAAAAGCAGGAACGTGAGAGGTTGGCTCAGGTGGCTAGGCTCGCGTCTAGAACGCAAAGTAATGGGTTCGACGTCCAGCGCTTGCAAGTTTTTTTTATTGAATTAGTTACTTTTTTGGCATGCCTGGGTTAGTTTTGTTGCGCCCCGCAGCGGGCATTGCATGAAGTGAAATGTAAAAATACAAATGTAAACAACGCATGTAGCGCCATAAACCATGCCGTTCGGCAGAAGTTGGGATCAAGGCTTCCTGCACCGGCGAGACGCTAGTCGCCAGGTCGCATATACAGTAATAACACCCGCGTGCTTATTTGTATCGAGCGTACGAGAGCCGACTTTTTATAGCGCGACTATAATATACATGTGCAGGCTTTTCATATTTTGGGTTAGTTTTGGTTAGTTCCTGTTCTTTGAGCCACCGTAGCGAGCGAAGCGAGCGGAGGGCCATGCATGAAGTGTTCAAATATTTGGAGAAACGTAACGCGGGGTATTGTAGCTAACATTTATATTACAGTCACGCTATGAAAAGTGGTTAACTGGACGCTCGATACGAAAATGCCACTCGCGCTAGCTTCTCGCCATAGAACGACTGTAATATAAATGCACATTAAATGTAACTGCTTTTCATGTATTGGGTTAGTTTCGGTTAGTTTTTGATGAAACACTTCGCTCACGCCAGGGGCGCAACCAACAAAAACTGACTGCAACTAACCCAACACAAGAAAACCAGTTACATTTAATGTACATTTATATTACAGTCGCCCTATGGCGAGGGCTGTTACTGTATATGCGTCCGGGTCGAGAATAATTGAGAACAGACGCGGACGCTTCCGGAATAGTTCCGATATATATTCGACTAGATATAAATAGCGCCCAGGACGCGTGTTACGGTTAGTTAATCATTGAATTGTAAAGATCTATTAATTGTAAAGTTATAAGAGTAGTTTAGTGTGTTTAATTGTATGCAATGATTAAGAATAGAGATTACTTTAAAATGGTAAAAGTTGTGCATTTGTTAGAACCCATAGGAAAAACGTCAAAATATATTAATATTGTATTGTAAAACATTTTTAGATTACGATATAAATTTAAAAAAATTAAAAATCACTAAAAAATATCCGAAAAAACATTTAAAGGCAATCTTATAAAGAAAATATCATTTGCGCAGACTAGATATAATTTCGCAGTTTTAGGATTTTACACACTTTACACACACTTTTTTTCCCTCCATTCCTGTTGTATAAAAAAAAATATAAAACAAAACATATTTTGGACTAAAAATTTACAAACAAGATAATGGATCAAATTTAAGTTCAAGAAAAATTAAGTTGACATATTTTATGCTCTGATTATTTGAAAATATTTTTAAAATATTTCAAAAAGTAATAAAAAATTAGATTCTTTGCCACACTGTGCATGTATATTTACAAAAAAAAAATTAGAAAAACATGGAACAAAAATAAAGATAATCCAGTAATGATTAAATACGAACGTATGATAAGTAGAGTTAAAAGTTTATAATATGATGGAAGATATTAAAATTAATTGAAAATAAACACTAGAAAACTTTGAGTAACTAAATGTTAAGCTAAACAAAGGCACGAAGTATTACTAAATCCATTAAAATTAGTAAAATTAATAACATATTATGCTAACAACCATTTATA
This sequence comes from Pissodes strobi, assembly GCA_016904865.1. Classification (NCBI taxonomy): domain Eukaryota; kingdom Metazoa; phylum Arthropoda; class Insecta; order Coleoptera; family Curculionidae; genus Pissodes; species Pissodes strobi. The sequence continues at coordinate 68,282 of MU186744.1, read as the reverse complement.
ATAGACATCATACCATTCATCATATCTTCTGCTATAAGGCATTTATTTATCTGCAAATCTCGCAATAAAATGTATTAGACAACAGATCTCGTGTAATGCGTCGACTTATTTTGCACACTCTGTACAAAGATCTGCATTCTTCTGTGATGAACCATGTTAAAATATCAGAGAACATAGGTACTTACGCTTAGTTTCCTTGTGCCTGTTTAGCGTTTATTTTTCCGTCTCTATCGCGAGCATTTATTTACTGTTTCTTTCTTCGTATTAACGAAGGTCTGTTAATTAAAGGAGGAAAACCTGTCTTGTCGAGCTTATTTATTTTGGAGATCTACCAGACACACACTGTTCGATAAGGTGTTCGAAAAACACTTCTTCCGTTCAAAATTATAATAGGGCCATAATAAGATTGTTTTTTACGTCAGTACACTCGTGGGATAGAAATTAGGACATAATGTTTTAGATGCAAATCCATTTTTTTTCTGAGTTATGATGAAACATGATTATGGTTTTCAAAGAGCAAATGGCAGGTACAATCTATGGTTGAGATTGAAAAAAAGAAAGAGAGAGACACTCGTTGTGCACTATTTTTACATACAGATATTTCAATGTAGAAAACGACAATATAAAGGATTTAAAGCAAAATGACTATCCAAGGTGACCATTTCCAGAAAGAAATTGACCCTTTTAAAAAATTATGACTGCTAGAAAGTTTTCATAGTAAAGGACCCTTTAAATTGGAGAATAATGAACTATCCAAAACACAAAACTATATAAATTGTAATAATTAATTTTGAGAGTGCCAGATAATGTTGTGCCTGGGGAAAATAAAGGAGAGAGAAACAAACGTTTCAAGGAAAAAGTATGCCGGAAAGTTAAGGTAAAATTTTGGGGACTATACTTAGACACATAAATACAATTTTTACTATTAATTAATAATCTACAATTCGTATAGACCTATGTTTAAATATTTTCTATTAGATAGGATCGAGGATAGGTCGCTTCAATGATGTCATCTATTCCTATTCAGTGGTCAGCCAGTAAAGCCATCATCAAGATATAGATTTCTATCTGTAAACTAACCCATCATTTAGAAGTTGGAACACCCAGTATCGACGGATAGGTAGACAATGACCCATTTAATTGTCAAAATACCAAAAATAAACAAATGGTATTTGGATAAAGCTGATGTGATAAAGAAAAGTCTGCGATGCATAGATAAAAAATAAGTTTTAGGAAAGGACTAAAGCTACTAACAAATGGATGAAAAACGTCACTAAGTTAGGGTTATGACATTATAATCGGTCAGAAGGGAGTTTAGGATCAATGTATCATTATGCCATCAACTGCATAACTGTTCCACAGTAAAAACGAGGGGAGAGGTCTATAGAGAACGGTTACTCTGTTCTGTAGCACCTGGCCGTTTCTTGTGTAAACCCAGGCTAGGGTACAGTATAACGCATTAAATTTCAGCAACTTTTTCGTTTTGAATTCTAGGCTTTGTATTGTATGCTTGCCGCCATTTCAAATATTTGAGATTAGGTAATCGCAAAACTTGCAAATGTTTATTTATTTTTGACGCGTGCCTCAATCATTTAAACATTAAAGTGTGTGTTTTATCAGTCATCTGATATGAATTTTAATTCAACACGCCATTCGATTGACACCGGCGTAGTTGTATCTATCTCATTTTGCAAGAGATAAAATAAATTTTAAGAGTGAAATTTAAGGATAGACAAAAATATAAAAAGTAATTATTACAAAGAGAAGCAGATTTTAGTCAAACAATTAAACCTCATATTATGAAAACACGTTTAGAGCATTTTTGGTTGTATGTATTTGCCCTTTGGAGTTTCAGAAAACATACTTTTTATTAATTGCAAAATTTCGTACTGGAAGGTCATATTTTTATACTTCTTGTCACATTCTACCCTCGATTTCACCCAAAATAACAGTTTTGTTTTCCCTCGAATAATTTTTTGGCTTACAATTACTAGAAATAAATAAAAATAATAATAAATAATTCTTTTTAAATACAATCTGCACAAAATATATGGAATATAATAATATGGACATTATTATTGATTTCTCAGAAAATGTTATCTCAACGAAAGTTGGTATATCAAAAAAAGTAATTATTGACATATAGGGACCGCAAAATTATTATAATGTACTTTGCAAAATAAAGGATATTCGAATTCAACGTCTTTGAGATAGCAGAACATGCGAGCTTAAAAAAAAGGGTGATACAGTTTTGCAAAAATTATTTATAGTTTCTACCTAGGTAGGAACCTCATTTCTTAATATATACTTGCAGTTACTTATACATTGTATTCTTGATAAAAGTCGGTCCATGAGAAGTCAAAATTTAGGACCAATTTACTTACAAGCATCAGTACATGATTTTACAAAATAAAACATATAAAAAATAAATACAAGAAGCACAAAAATATAGGCGAAAATCCTTAGCTTTTACGTTATTTACGATTAATCGCTAAAACTAAAAATGTATAATTTGCATTTTCCGAGAATTTTTCTCATATTTTCATTCAATTAGGTTCGTCACAATATCACTCATATGCAAACACGCAATAATATTTTTTTTGTAATAGGTATCGATTAGATCGCTAGTTTTAGAAATGATTAATAAAAATAAGTAGTCTGAGAAATCGATGTCCATAAAGTTAGCTCATTTTGGATTTTTCCTGTTTGATGAAATTCGCTTTGAAATGGGGGGCGAGCAAGTTACCGTTGTTAGAAAGCCAGGAGTAACAACAACATTAAAAACAATGGCATCATTTGGATCTACACAATTGAAAACAATTCTTGCGGCTGGGGTCTATCGGCCAAAGAACAATTCATTTTAGACAACACTAGCCATTATTACCATTAAAATATTTGATGGGTTTTGCCGAAGATTATACCAAAGCAATATTGAATGTTAAGCAAGAGCTGATACTTGTTATTGCTCGAACATTTCACAATTGTTATATCAGCGAAGTAGATGCAAACATCACCATAGATAAAATCGAATGGAAAATTCGCCATATAGTACCAGAAGACCGGCAAAAGTTGAAAATTTAGCAGTCGACGCACTGAATTTAAAACAAGACTGTTCAAACGGAAAATTTAAAATGTCGTGTAATGTGTCCAGGCGATCGGAATTGTAGTGGATGCTATTTTCCCGAGTGCCCTTTGACTCAGCTTTTAGCCAACCAAAACTAACCCATACAAGCGAGCTACATTTCATGCATTAGCCTCCTTTCCCTTCTTTTGCTCCAGGAGCAAAACCAGCAGGAACTAACCCATATTAATCAACAAAAATCTGATGAATAAAATAATTCACTCTCAAATTCACTTCTTTGCTTAATTTGGGTTAGTTTTCGTTATTTTGTATTGGTTTTGCTCCCGGAGCGAGCGGAGGGCAATGCACGAAGTGAAATATTTGACGAATACATACAAGTAACCAAAAGAGATAGATACTCGTTGTGCTCTATTTCTTACCAATGAATTAAGTTATCTTCTTAGAATGTGAAACAAAACTGCAGCAAACGTCTTTAGAATAAATGTGGGAACAGTAGGTCTTCTGAAAAATTGACGTTTTGACTATTGTGACTAATGACAATAACAATTCAGGGCACAACGATGCCGGATGCATTGTCAGTTTTTAAATTCATATACGCTTTTTTGCAAATAAACAAGTCAGCAGAAACTGAGCAAAACTCAGCAGAGCAAAAATTTGTCGAAAAAATATGGCGGGGGCTACTTAAAACATTTTTGAAAATAAATACGAACCTTTTCGACCAGCGACGAAAAGCATAGGTACGCCGAGACTAATATAATTTTAATTAAACGGGTTTTGATCAGAAATCAGAGAGCAAGAAATCCATTTTTAAATGGAACACGCTGTATATGAGCCCATTTTTGAAACTTCTTCAAAATTTTAGGAATATTTCATATAGCACTTTTGAGGAAATTCAAAATGAAATCATATACAGGGTCTATCAAAAAAATTGAATTTTGCTGTCCTCGACCATATTGCCAACAAAACCTAAAACTATAACCTTTTTCGCTAGATTGCATGATTCATACAATAATCAACCCTGACCCTGTAGACACCCTAAAACTATACATATGCACGAGCATTCACCCTAATACTTTGAAATGTCGCTTGGATTAACTGCTATCCTATAACAGTTAATAAAAATATGTGCACCGAAAAGATTTTCAAGAAACAAGTATATCTCCTGGGTCGTTTGTTTACAAACGAACAAGTTAGGAAAAACAAAGGCAGTAAATTAATTACGAAAATCTGAACTTGGCTACCTCAGCATATTGAAAAATATTACCGGAAGAAGAACCTTTAAACTTATCAGGAAGAGGGGCTGCGCGTATAGCGAGAGCAGTTGACAGCTGTTATGCATGTGGCTCTATACCGTGCCATATATTTATTTAGTTTTACAACATACACCCAAGAAAGTCTCTTACGGTACTTCGATTGATAAAAACACTTCCATGAATTTGTATATTAACAGGAACGGGCCGGCAATTTTATAGACCTCCTGGAGTTCGTTAAATATATTCCGAGATATATTACTTTAAATACATGTTAATAAAGAATAAAGCTGTTTCTATTGAAGTGTTAGCTTTTTACGTAATCACGTCTTATTGGTCAAGTAAAAATGGAGTTAAAAACGAGACATAACCCAACTTTCAAGAAATGCAAAAAAAATATATTTTTATCGATTATTATTACTAGGCTTTTTCACCATATTGTAATGAGAAAGTCAAACAAATTGTAACACATTTCGAGAGATGAAGAATAAGACAATGATTAGGTACTACTTTGCTGCATCTTGATAATATAAAAAGCGATGTACAGAATATAAAAATATTTTCAGGGAAATATCATGTTTCATTGACGTTATGACTCGGGTTAATACGTTCTGCAAGAATTGAGCAAGCGGCGGAAGCACCTCTTGCTTTCCTGAAGTACAAAAGCCTAAATCGCGAAATACGTTTTTGTTTCTGCACAATATGCACTATTAAAAATTAATTTGGTTTTCTCATTTCATTAAATACCCATTTTTAATCCTAATACGGCCCTGTAGCGAACACTACTCGAGTCCATAACCGGAAACATCTCGGGAAACATAGTGCGAGAATTTGGATCGACCTGAATTGCAGCATAATGCATTTTCGGACCAATCAAAACAGTCGGATGCCATTCGTGCGCACTTCGCTTCATCAGAATTACCCATGTCTTTGCGGTGCAATGAATTGCTTTCAAGTGCTCTGGTGGTTCAGTGGTTTGTTGTTCAGTCTGTGATACGGCGGCCCGGGTTCGATTCCCATCGGTGTTTGTTTATTTTTTTAAGTTATGCTTGTAAAATTTTGTTTTCTTCATTTTGGGCATGCCTTGGGTTAGTTTTGGTTAGTTTTTGTTAGTTGCGTCCCCGTAGAGAGCGGAGGGCCACTCGTGAAGTTAACAATACTACTTTAAATTCTGGAAACCGACTGTTCTGATTGGTCCGAGAATGTACTAATATGCAATTCAGGCCGATCCAAATTCTCGCAAACATAGTAGCGAAAAGGCTTGGAGCTAGCCAATGATTGTCGGCGACGCAATTTTATGACCGATTGCCAGCGTTGCCAATGTGCGTGAAAGCCTTAGGATTTACCACCATTATAAAAACAAAACAAAAACGATGACACAATTATCATCATAATATTTACGTGGATTTAAAAACATCATAAAATATGCTTGCTTATTATTTGCTTAGTTATCCATATTGGCCGTTTTTATCACACTCTGCGAGATTCAATCACCGGTCGCAGCAGAGTAAGTGTGGAGAATCAATTCAGCTATAAAGGGGTTAAACATCTAGAATCATTGGCAACACTGTCGACTGCATGAGCGAGAATTTGGATAGCCCTGAATTGAAGCAGATGCATTCTCGGACCAATCAGAACAATTGGATTCCAGAATTTAAAAGAGTAATGTTAACTTCGCGCATAGCCCTCCGGTCGCGTCGGGGCGCTACCAAACGAATCTAACCCAAATTTACAAAAAGAAGCAAACCTAACCTTAAAAAAATTTAAAAAATATCTTTCGCCACCGACGGGAAACGAACTCGGGCCGTACAAGTACCGAATTTGACCACTGCACCACGAGACATCTTGAAAGCAATTCACTGGACCGTAAGAACATGGGTAATTCCTTGAGTAATTCTGATGAAGCGAAGTGCGCACGCCTGGAATCCGATTGTTTTGATTGGTCCGAAAATGCTTCATGCTTCAATTTATGGAGATCCAAATTCTCGCACTGCATATGGCTTAGTTTCCACAGCTCTCGTGCGAATTCGAATGTTGCCATGAGTGAGTTCTCTTTTCGTGAAAGAAGCGCATTTTGAGGCCGCATGTCTCCATCTTAGAATTGAAGACTTAGAAGAGATTCCTTGGAAATAAACAGTGGACCAAGCAGTGGACTAAAACAATTATTTTTGAGAACGGTTTTAAACCTTGTTTCGGACAAGCCATAAGCGCAGCAGAAATGTCTATGGAGGACCTTGCTATTGATAGACCAACTATCAAAGTCTCGATTAACAAGAAAAGCAACGTCTCCGACTAGGCTAAGCTCGCGGCTAAGACTCCAAAGCAAAAAATTTATGGAACCCAAGTTGTTTTTCCCGATAAAAACACAACAATTCATGGCAGCTGAATTGTAATCTTATTTCTGGAAGCGCTTCCTTCCCTACACCCTGTACCGTATACGATAATATATTAAAATCAATATCGAATAATATTTTTATCACAATTCAACGAACTTCCTTCCCTTATGATCGAATTACAGATAGCCGAAGCGTTACAATGTTTGTCGAAGATATTGACCAACCCCTGTATTTGCTTATTCTCTAAGCTATTATTAAACAAAAATCCCAACTGTCAGTTAAGCTTGATTTGGGTCAAAGGCAGAAAAATAAAGAAAGACCCGAGGAGATTTTTCTGTATAACATACTAAGGGTAACTTTAAGGGTATTGTGCAAAAATGTAAGAAAAATTAAAATTTTTAAAATGCTTACCTGGTGAATGCGTCGATTGATTGCCGTGCCAAGCTTCTACGATTAGTGAGAATGTGCCCTGTAAAATAAACAAGAAAAGTTAATGTTTTTGAATAAGAGAGAAAACGACTTTCACTGCAAAGATGGGAAGATGCTACTTGTACATGCAATGTTGCGATCACCTGTTTATTACCGGCTCTTTATTTCCCATGATTGAGCAGATGATATGTTATTATAAAAATATATTGACGCTCCATTTCGACGGGAAAAAGGTAAAAGACTTCCATGGGAAGAGAGCTTGGACCGGTGCTTAATAATAATTAATAATAAATTCGCATCGGCCAGAGAGTAAAAAACAGACGAAGGACCGTGGCCAGTGTACACCAGGCCGGTAAAATGTCGTAGTTTTGTTACTTGAGGCTCCAAAAACTCCTTATATACCTCTTGTTTGTATACACATACAAATTAGAAACACATTGTAGAGCAATTAAGCCAAACGAAATAGTTACATGAATACCCAATGAACTATTTGGCAAGGTGCCATTTGCTCGAGCATTTGCTCTAATACACCCATTAGATTGTTTATTTGGCTGATATGTATACCCAAATTGCCTGTAAGTAATATCGAACACCTTCCAGGCTTTATTAGTGTTTACATTAACGCTTGTAATGAGTTCTCGTTACGAAACTTAAAAGCTCATATACGCGAGCAAATACGTACGACGGCCTGTCCTAACGTAGGCTTTGATTATACAGACCATAGTAAACAATATCAAACCGGTTCAATACTCAAAGCATCTTTGTAGTCGATGCACACGGATTGTGAGAAAATGAGCTTCTCAACGATAGTCTGATTGCACAAATTGGGATTCGATTCTTGAACTAATCATCGGAATATTCTAAAGTCTGCGGTTCTTAACCTTTTCTTTAACACAATATATATTTTGTTCTCACGGACCAGGAACTTAACTTATGAAGTCAGGGCCGATCCAGGGTATTTTACAACCCCGACGTGCAAAAATTAATTTTGCCATCTAATTTTTTAGATATTTGAGAAATAATTTGAGAAATAGTTTCACTTTGATAAGCATTTTTTTTGACTTTACCCTCGCTAAAAAAGTTTCACTTAAAAAAAACAGACATATTTAAAACGTATTTATTCTTTGGTTATGGTGTATAGCAAGGTGTATAGCGAGGTTTATAGACATATTTATTTATCCTTTGGTTTTTTGACATCTATTTTTTCATGATTTTGAAATCGTTTTATCTCAAATAAATAGGTCCATAAAAATATATTCTGCCGAAACAGTCTGGATGTCCTTATCTTTAGGCCGATTGTATTGATTTAAGTTCTGCTTTAAAAACTTTACAACACAAGTCGCCTCATTTATTTTATCTCGAGCATTCGTCCAATGTAGCAGGTGTCATAGATAACTACGTAGTAGTGTTCCATTTTTACATTTACTTTATTTTCTTTTGAAGCATCAAAATGACTTTCTGTATCATCTGAGAAGTTTTCTTCTTCAAATTCACTTTCAACGAGAATTTCTGTTTCTGTATTTGTTTCACTCTAGGAATTATCTTTTGAAAAGCGTCTTTTGTCTTTTTCTTGAACACAGAACACAACGGTTTTTCAGGTTTTCCCCCCATAGCTGTCACGATTTTCCTTTCTTTTAATTGAAACCATCACATTTGAATCACTTAATACGTTTAAATGATTGATAAAGTGGTTAAAATGTGTTGGTTTTAATTAAAAGAATGGAAAAACGTGTTTCAAATCTGAGGATGAGCATTCGAAAATCTACCATGATGCCAAGTTTCGTCAAGATCGGCGATAGTTGCAGTAACTGGAAGATTGAATAGCTATTTTTCTGGAATAACCGACAAAAAAACTTTGGATTCGTGTTCTACGAACCAAAAATAGGGGATATGCAAAAAAAAATCCGAAAAACAGTCCACACGCAATAATTAGCAACGACAATTTAAGAAATCATGTTTATATCATCAGAAGAAAAAAAGGGAAAAACCGGTAATAGTGGCCATGTTGTTCAAGAATTTCGACGCGATACCTGTAAGGATTTAGAATAGGAATTCGGGATTTCGGATGCGATTTCGGAATTTCGAATCGATTTTTGATGGAATTCGCGCATTTCGGAAGGATTTCGAAATTATTTCGCGGGATTTCGGAAGAAAATGTACAGCGATTTCGGAAGTGAGGTGCCCGCCCCTCGCATAATTCATAACCTATAAATTATTCAATTTTCTAATAGTAGGAAAGTTTTATGAATATTTCCTATAATATATCTCGAGTATATATCCCATACCTAAATTCAATTGTTTTCGAAATAATGACTAATAAAAATTGACATTTGGGACACTTTGTTTGGAAGACTCTAGAATCTAAAAGGTTTGACTTTATACAAAACGGCTTGCACGTTTCTATCTTAGTTTTTAATGATCTATCTTCTTATAGTAACTTTTGGTTTAGGTTAGTGTGGATTAGTTTCTTGGTTAGTTTGGGTTGGCGGTAATCTGGACATGCCGCCGAGCATGCCGCAAACTAGTTGGCAAGACATGGGGCCTAAAACCAAACAATAATAAAGCCTACGACCACCTATGCCTCGCTGCTACGGACCAAACTTAATAAAGTGTAAAGGCCGATATGGGAAGAATAGGGGCAATGTCAACGTGCCTACCGCAGCCTTAGAGGTAATGCTGAATATCCCTTCCTTTAATCTCATTTGTACTCTGTCAGTGTAAAGAGGGAGGCGATTATCAGTGCTCACAGGCTATTCCAAATAGGCAAATTCAAGCCTGGAGATTTGACTGTTCACCTGCGCATGCATCTTTGAAGAAATAAACTTGGAAAATGCCAGCAAACCAAGTGACCAAATGACGGTCGTGTTGGACCTAGATGTCCCATTCGCAGTCGTTATTGATGACCGCCAATCATGGGAGAGTAAAAAAAACTACCTAAGGCCGACAACTCATCGTTGTGGTACACAGGTGGTTCAAAACTAGCGAAAGGAGCAGGATTGGGCATTTGCGATCCAAACTGTAAGCTTTCCAAACTGCTACGCAAATATATGACCATCTTCGAAGCGGAAGTGCTTGCCATAAATATATGTGCCGAAGAGTGCCTCACACCCAAGGACTTCACAGAAAGCACATCTACATATTCTCAGACAGCCAAGCAGCTCTAAAAGCTTTCAAGTGCGTGTCAAAGCTAGTCTGGGAATTTAAGCAGACCCTAAAACAATTAGCAACACGCAACCATGTAATTCTAATGTCAGTTCCTGGCCATCTCGCTGGCCATAGAGGGTAAAGAAAAAGCAGACTTTCTTGCGAAAGAAGGAGCTGGAACACCATATTATGGTCCAGAGCCCTACTGTGGCCTTATGAAGAGCCACATCACCGAAAAACTAAACAAAAGGGAAAAAGACCAACTGTCGTCCTACTGGAGAAACACTCCAGAACTAAGACAGGCGAATAGGTTTATCACCGTCTCCTGCGAAAAGAACAGAACAGCTCTTAGACATGAACAGAGCAGATATTAGACCTGTTGCTGGACTGCTCACTGGACACTGCCCACACCACCTAAAGACAATAGCAAAGCAGAAGATGCCCAATGCAGATTTTGCAATAATGCAACTGAAACCGCAGAACATCTACTCTGCCAATGTCCAACCCAACTGCAAAAGGCTCAGGTACCTTGAAGGAGTCCAGCTATCACCTCAAGAAGTGTCAACTACCTCCCAAGAAAATAGCTTCGTTTGGAAGAATACTACGTCTCTTGGACACAAATTAAGTTGTAGAGGCGTTCACAAAATATCTGTAAAAGTAGCAGTGCTGGGCGGCTGAAACTAACCGAAACGACTCCCTAGCAATCTACAATCTAGTGTGGGTTAGCTAACTAAAATATGAAAGTCGAACCGTTTTGGATTCTAAAGCATTTCAAATGTCAATATCGAAGTCAATTTTCAATGGCAGATATTTCGAAAACGATTGATTTTAAACATGAGATTTTTCATAGTATTAGAAATGTAGGTTATGCCATAACAACAATTGTGGTGTGCCATGCTTCTTTGAAGCACCCTGTATATATAAAATTATTTTAGAATTATACGTGTCCAGGATCCAAACAGCTCTTGTTTAGACATTTGTTTCCTATTTATGATAGAAGTGGATAATGGGCCGGCCGAAGGGCCACCCTTGCATATTTGATAGGAGAAAAAATTGACTATCAGAGTAAAGGTGTTCAATTTTTTGTAAATGTTTGCCATGCATATTTGATTTCATTTGCATGATTTTTGACAAACGTTTATATTTCGATCCCAGAATTAAGGGCAATATGTCAACAAATAAAAATTGCGAAAAAAAAACGAAAAACTCTTGCATGCTAGGTCTTGGTCATGCGTAAGTCTTGCAATACTAGGTCTTGGTCTTGCCTAAGTCCTCGGTCTTGGTCTTGCAGACCCGGAGCTGGCCTTGGTCTTGCCTTTTCTGCAAGACCAAGACCGCAAGACCAAGACCAGTCTCGCTCATCACTAATCGTGGTTCGTAATTAAACATCATCCGCAGCAACATCTAACGAATCTCGATAAAGAACTTGAATATTCACGCATACAAAATCCAGTTGATACAACAGATTCTGATGAAGCAGGCCGATAATCGACAACGCAGAAACTTTCGCGAATTGGATATTGGAATGGAAGAAGTTGAAGAATCACTTCAGAATAAAATCATCTTAAGTAATTAAGTAGATTTCCACCGCAGGAGCTACGTCAATGAACAGATTTCTTGGATCTGGGGGGGGGGTCCTGTATAAAGAAGTTCTGATGCATCCGGAAAAAGTGACAGTTTGGTGCGCTTTATGGGTAAAAGGGATTACTGGACTGTATTTTGTCCAAAATAAAGAAGGCAATAAATAAATAAAATGTGATTTCAACAGGATGGTGCGATTTGCCATATCGCTAGCAAAACAACACCGATATTGCAAACGAAGTTCTCAAGTCGTGTCACCTCTCAATTTGGAGATCAAAACTGACCACCGAGAAGTTGCGATTTGACCTCTTTAGATATCTTTTTATGTTTTTTTCTTTAAAGTAAGATTTACAAGAACCACCCAAAGACGACTCAACAATTACAGGACGAAATCGAAGGTAACCTTAATGAAATTCAGCCGGTTTTGCTCCAAAAGTTATTCATAAATTTCGTCAAACGAATACACACTTGTCAACGAAGCCGCGGTGGTCACTTGGGTGACATTTTATTTCATGTTTAATGTCATTAATTACTCTTGAGAGCACAGTAAAACTTCTAAAGAAATTGATTGAAATGCCGTTTTTTTTTGCATTTTATAATGGAGATTCTTGAATTTGGATATTGAAACTGACCACCGAGAAGTTGCGATTTGACCTCTTTTTATGGGTTTTTTCTTTAAAGTAAGATTTACAAGAACCACCCAGAGACGATTCAACAATTACAGGATGAAACCAACGTAATATTAATGAAAATGCCAGTTCTTGTTGGGACTCCCTTTCTTTATAACCACAAGTTAAGAACCGTTGAAGCTAAAGCTTTTGCAACAATTTGAAAAGTTTGGAAATTTGTAGATCATTCAGGGCTAACCGAGTTACTTTTTATGCAAATTTTAAGAAGCATTTTACCTGTCTGGCGGCAGTCTGGCATCTTTTCGTTTAGTAGGGGCCGTAAATTCAGGGAAGATGTTCGGAGAACCACATACAGTCCAGTAGCGACAGATAAATAAAAGACCCACTCGACATTAATTTTTTTCTTTTAATATCCCTATTCTATATAAATTATTTTAGGTTTGCATGCGTTGGAATATGTTTCTTGAAAAAATGGAAGATAAAATAGGATGAAAAGAAGAAATATAATATGCTCTGGGGGGTTATTTTTCCATTTTAAGTTTCACGATGCCACTCAGGATCAAGCAAAGTGCGACGCTAGAAGCAAAACGCTGCTGTTAAAAGCAAGTTTCAGGGCTAATCGAGTTACTTTTTTATGCAATTTAAGAAGCATCTTACCCTTGATCTTACCTGTCTGGCCTCTTTTCATTTGGTAGAGGCTGTAAATGCAGGGAAAATGTTCGGAGGACCACATAGTTATACAGTCCACTAGCGACAGATAAATAAAAGGCCCACCCGACATTAATTTTTTTTCGTTCAATAATATCCATAGAATACCTAAATTATTTTAGGTTCACATGCGTTGGAATATTTTTCTCAAAAAAATGGAAGATAAAATAAGATGAAAAGAAGAAATATAATATGATATCGCGAAAATAGAGGTTTGCTTGCGTTGGGGTGTTTTTTCTTGAAAAAATGGAAGATAAAATAAGACGAAAAGAAGAAATATAATATGCTCTCGCGAAAATAGAGGTTTGTTTGCGTTGGGGTGTTTCTCTTGAAAAAATTGAAGATAAAATAAGATGAAAAGAAGAAATATAATATGCTCTCGCGAAAATAGAGGTCTGCATGCGTTGGGGTGTTTTTCTTGAAAAAATAGAAGATAAAATAAGATGAAAATAGAGTATTTTTATTGAAAAAATGGAAGATAAAATAAGATGAAAAGAAGAAATATAATATGTTCTCGCGAAAATAGAGGTTTGCATGCGTGGGAGTATTTTGTTTTTAAATGGAAGATAAAATAAAATGAAGAGAAGAAATCAAGGAAGAAATATAACACGCGGGCTCTCGCAAAAATACAGGTGTGCATGCGTGGGCGTATTTTTCTTGAAGAAATCGAAGCTAAAATGAGATATAAAGAAGAAATAACTACAGATAAATAAATAGCCTCGTAAAAGGCCCACCCAACATTTTTTTTTATTTCAACATTATTCTATTTTATATAAAGTGACTTTAAGGTGACCTAAAATGTGAAGATAGACCAACAGTTACCCCAATAAAACCCGTAATACAGTAAACATCTTAATTATCTTAATTTTTCAACCAATTTTCGAGTTGTTTTACTAATTATATTTAAGCTTCCTTTTGATAAGCACGTTTTGCTTGATCCTGCTTGGTGATGATAACTCGAAAAACAAACATTAGAAGCTAAAACTTTTAACTAACTTCTTACAATTGCTTTTTGCGTTCAATGTCACAATTGATTGTACTGTTAGATCTGTTGATGAATAATCTCGAAAAAAAAAATAGAATATCCTTAAAATAAGATGAAAATTACAAGTATACTATGCTCTCGCCAAGGCTCTCGCGAAAATAGAAGGTTGTGGTTGTGGTCATTCTTGAAAAAAATGGAAGATAAGATGAAAAGAAGAAATAAAATATTCTCTCACGAAAATTAGGACTTCAGGACACCAGTCAGGTTCCAGCAACGCTAGAAGCAAAACGCTCTTCTTAAAAGCTAGCCGCTAAATTATGGAAGAATTTAAAAAATATATTTTGAAATTTAGTTAAAGGATATTTAAGTATGGCGTTTATTGAAGCGTTAGGATATTGTAGCAACGATTCGAAATGCATTCGAAAACGCGGAAATATCTTCTTCAAACGCGTAACACAAGTTACGCTTTCCAACCTCATAGTTTTAGCGAAAATATATTAATTAAATTCTTTACAATGCAGCGGACCAATGAATACTGTTACCCAGCTTGCAGACGTAAGGATATATATCAGAAAATTGTATATAACGTTACGCTTCATGCTCAATTTTTACCGTTCTTCAACAAATTACAACATATAGTAATAATGCAGAATTTATATGTTTTCATGGCGGTTTATGTTTCGTACGTTGTCCCTGAATGTATAAGTAAGTACCTTATTGTAGCGATTCTATACAAATATATTAATAGTGAAATTATTATTAATTAATGCCAGCCCAGACTTATCGTAATGGCTTTGCCACAAAATAGCATTAACCTCGGAATTAACATACTTCACGATTGTAGGTTAATACAAAATTCATATGGAAACAATAACAGGTGTCTTTCAATACTGACCGAATATCGAATATAATATGTTTAATCAATAAATCTATTTTAATTAGTTTTAAACTGGATTTTAATCTTGAGCGGTAGCATTGGACCTAAAATTCCCACGGCAAAACCTGCCTTTCGAGTGCCGAGACAGTCTAAGATGCTTCAAAATCTTAGCGGAAACTGGCGTATGTATACACTCCAAGCAACAATTCTGCGTCCGACGGTACATGTATTCTGTCATCGATCCTGAATATTTATTTTACTGCTTTAGGGATTTAGGCCTTGCCGGATATGACCACTTAATAATTAGAATAGAAAAAATACTTACCGGCCAAGCAAAGGGAAAGCGGAGAGCAATGGCATTGGCAAAGCCACTTTGAGGATCGTCCGCTGGTCCAGGTCCCAATTCGGATGTAAATTTATCTCCAAAAGTGCAAGGTGATGTGGCGTCAATTTTCACCTGGTATTCCTTGAGGCATATCCGGAAGCGTGGCCTGCAGTCCCCTTCACATTCCTTGCCAGAGGGTCGCCCTGAGCAACATCTACCCAGGTCGTCCTTTCCAGCTTGATTGTCGAAGGACAGTAACTTCAATTCGAAAACCCCCGAAGCAGGGGCCTGAAAAAAATCAACGGTTTCTAATATCAAATCTACTTGGAATAATTATGTAAATGCATTCCCATTACAACCCCATCACGCTCATTTATTATCAGCTAATAATTTACTGACCTTCTTAGTTCTGATCAAGCCGAAAATCAAGTAAATTGACAACTTAGGCAGTGTTCATAGACAAGTCCGTACCATACGGAAAACTCTTATTATTATTCCTCAGAAAATTGCATTCTTGATAAACGTTGGTGCATAAGATAATTTTTGAAATGGTAGAGAACCAAAAAGCATCAAAATGCAATTCAGGTCGAGATTAATGTTTAGAACGGGATTTAGAACTACGAAAATTAAAAATTTCCAGTGAGAATTAATCGCGGAATCACTCAACTTGAAGCACGTAAAACTCCAGATAAAGGAAACAACGTGGAAATCACCTAGGTTTATTTTTGAAATAAACTTCGGGAGATGATTAATTGCATCCTTGTTTTATTCGTGAAAATTATTGTTGGAACTTCCTCTACAACGTTATATTTGCCCAGACAGAGAAAGAGCGATTTTCATAAAGTTAGTCCGGCCATTTCTGTATATTGTGCTAACTTGTGCTAGGTTTGTGCCTGGGTTTGTGCTGCCTTGTGTGTGTTTCAAAAACGTTCAAAATTCCCAACTAGTTTTCTTAAAAAAACTTAGGCCCATCATATTTGCTTCAATATATTTTTGTTGTGCTGAGTTGTGTTCAGTTTGTTTTGACTTGGGCCACTTTTTTTCTTTTTTTGTTTGTTTATTTGCAAAAACTATATAACAATTTAAAAAACTGCCTGATTTCATGAAAAACTATTCTGCAATCCCACGTTTCGTTTTCAAGGGATCATCATCAACTTTATTTCATTAAATACGAACTTTTAATTTTTTTTATCGTTTTTCAGATTGGCGTTTTTAATATGAATATGTATTTTAAATTTGTGTAAATTTTTTTATTATTTATGTTGCTTTGGGGTAATTGTGATTAGTTTAGGTTTATTAAACTAAACCAAACACCTCATCAACTTTTTTTTTAAATACGAACTTTAATTAAATTTAATTATCTTAAACTATTCAAAATTACGCCAAATCAAAATAAATAATTAAAAAAAAACGAATAAAAAAACATTAAACACTTTAATATATTAATGATGTCAATAACGTCTGAAAAGCGATAAAAAATTAAATTTCGTATTTAAAAAAGAAAGTTGATGACTCGGTTGATGATGATGATCCCTTGAAGACGAAACGTCGGATTTCAACTGGATACCACCAATGGATGGAGCGGAAAAAGTGACAATGTAAAAGTGTAATTCAATTTGAAACTCAAACGTTCTAAACGGCATATTGTTACGCACCTAATGCGCAATTTTGCTCTAATTTGACCTACATAGACTCGAATTCGAGCCACCCTGTATATTAATTTGGTTTAGATAATAGAGCGCGCTTGTTGGGGTTGGCTAAAAGCCGAGTTAAAAGGCTTCCGGAGAAATAGTATTTTCTACAATTTGTACAAACGCCAACGCCCGGACGCATATACGCAAACGCGATAGGACCTCGCCATAGGGAGACTGTAATATAAATGTTACATTTCGTCCTCAAATACTTGAACACATCATGCGTGGCCTTCCACTCTCTTCGATGGCTCCGGGGTGCAATCAACAAAAACTAACCAAAACTAACCCAGCACATGTAAAAGCAACGACATTTGTATTACAGTCGCCCTATAGCGAGGTCCTATCGCGTCTGCCATTTACTTATAAGCCTCCGGACACATTACTACTTTTAAATATTCCCTTCGAACAGTCTTGTAATCAGTCGTCTTCCCTGAGATTCGGTATGTAGGTAATCGCATTGTGTTAATAAGAAAATGTGCAAGGTTTGGCAACATTTCATCAAGACCCGTGTCACAAGACGTTGCCCGGACCACATCACAGGCCTTCAGAGTTGCGCGCGCATCACATTGTTGACAAACACCACATCTGTATGGTCCAGCGAATTCCTTTCAACTGGTCTCGTAGCGCAGTGGTCAAATGCTGTACTTGTGATACGGCGGCTCGAGTTCAATTCCCGTCCATGTTTTTTCCATTTTTTTTAAGGTTATGCTTATTTCTTTTTTTAAATTTGGGTTAGTTTTGTTTGGTTGCGCCCCAGAGCGAGCGGAGGGCATTGAACGAAGTGAAAAAGTAAAAATACAAATGTAAACATTGAACAACGCATGTGTTTGTCAACAATGTGATGCGCGCGCAATTCTGAAGCCCTGTGATGTGGTCCGGGCAACGTCTTGTGGCCGCGTCGTCCGTTTTCAAGTGCATTGTTTCGTGTTTGACCGTTACCCTTCTGTAGGAGGTATTGGTTTGACTTCACCTGGATAAGTAGTAGTATAAGTTAGTGGTTTAACCTCAAAACTGGAGGCTTTTATTATGTGGTGTAGGTATATATCCAAAAATTTCCGAGATTTTTCAAAATAAATTGCGGCACAACTCAGCACAAATGATGCCGGATGCGTTGACTCACGTCTACCTACCGCAAATTTTCGAACTTCGGACCTGCGCATTTGGCAGCAGCCCGGTGTTGTCTTTCTAATATTTCATGCGTGTCCCTCCGCTGGCGTCGCTCGCTCCGGGGGCGCAACCAAACAAAACTAACCTATGCATGGCAATGCCCAAAATCAAGAAAAAAGAACCTTGAAAATATATGAAATAGCATGTACGCCTGCGTGAAGGCTCAAAATTGCGGTAGGTAGACGCGAATGCGGCGTTGCCAAAGTTTCTATTGGATAATTTATTTTTGATTGTTAAATTTTTCTAAAAAAATGTCAGAATATTTTTGACATTTTTAAAAATAAATACAAAACGCTGCACAGAACACAAGAATTAAAAAAAAGACAACTTTATTGATGTAAAAGAGATGCCCGACGCGTTGCCATAGTTTTTGATAATTTACGATAATTTCTTTGTGATCGTTAAATTTTTTGAAAAAAGATATGACGGGGCTAACTTTTTTTTGAAAAAACGAGTTGCTATATCTCAGAATATTTTTGACATTTTTGAAAATAAACGCAAAACGTTGCACACAAAACAAGATTTTTTTTAAGTCCAACAATCCAACTTTAGTGACGTGAAAGAGATGCCTAATTTGTATATACAGGCAAATTGATGTCACTGGTTTATAGTCAACGTGAGAAACAATTATTTTACATTTCGAAAAATTTGGGTTAGGGTAAGGGTTAGGGAACAACTCGGGGAACAAACCAAAGCCTCGACCAAGGCTTTGGTTTGTTTCTGCTCGTTTGATGAAAACTTAAAAAAGCAAAAAGTAACCAACACTAACCCACATTCACATTTATTTGAATGAAAACTAACACATTTACACGAATTATTATTTCAGACTTTAACCAGGTAATTTAACAGTATGTTCTGTGGCTCTGTGATATGGTGAATGCGCTGGGAAAACCTATCGCAATGTTTAATCCATTATAAATTACCAATTATCTCCATTATTATTGATGATACAAAATAAATGATGAAATGAAAAATTATAACACTAAAAGCAATAACTATAGAAATAAATAGGTAGGTACCTATATAAGAGCTACAATAAGGGTAGTTCTGGTATAGGTTGCTGATTAGAGTAAAGTCGGTCATTTTAGACAAAAATCATCGAGGTAAGTAGCCATGTACCAGAATTATTGCATTGCCCATGCCCACATAACATTGCTAGCCAATTTAAAAACTGCGGGAAAGGAGAACGACCTATAATACAAACATAATAACAGGAAGAGTAAAATTGTTACAGGTAACATTTGCTTCCAGTTAACCTTATTTGTAGGCTGTCTAAATAATCATATAGTATTCAGCTCGGTATTCAGTTACAAAGATCGAGCATTCCTGTATTGCGAGTTGCTTTGCCACTTAAATTTTAATTAGGTATGTATCTTGGTAGGTATACTCTTTCTTGAGGAAATCGAGCTGATAACATTTTAGGCAAGTACTTTACCTGCATTTTTTTGCCACGATTAAGGAGAAGAATTAATCTCGAAATTCATCAAAAACAAGTTTTAATAACACGAAAACCGGACGAAAACAAACATTACTAAAAAAATACTTTTCAACCCTCCTGAATAACCTTAATCTTCAAGAAAGTTAATATCCTCGTTAATATGGTAAAATACATTTATTACAAATAATTCAGGCTTATTCGACAGACCATTTTAAAGAAAAAGAGACCATCATCACCATTAAATTTTCATAATTAGCAATTTTTGCGGTCAAAGAGAAACAACAGTAGTCCAACATGTCATATGCCAATGAAATTACGTGCCATGACTATTCACTTATACGACCAAATGTTCCCTAATTGATTTTTGGGTAAGTTAGATTACTTAGATGGCATATGGGTGAGGAATGTTAAATATATTAAGTTCTGAGTGCCAATTAAAAATTAACGGGTTTCTGAAATGCCTGCTGTAGTTATAAATTGTAAACAAATAATTATATAGAATATTCGGTAGAAGTCTAGGTTTTAAAGCAATTATTTAATAATAAAACTGCTTTTATTTGAATTATTATTATATGGGTTTAATAGCAGCGTGCTCGACCAATATCGACTCAGTGTTATTGGCTCGACAGCGTGTTTGGGCTGATTCAAAGAACTGTAAACATCAAGTTAAATATGGTAGTTTAGTTAGCCCAGCAGATGTTCGAAAGATAAAAATACTATTTTCAGGCTAATTTTCGGACCAAATGCCCTTTACATTGAATTCTTGAAACTACAATTTTTCTGACATTGTTAAAACCAGATAGTGACATTTGGTACATATACGACGCGAAAACATTAATTATATAAAGTAGATGTTTCGGTACTTGTTTCGGTAGGTGCTTAACATTTTGACGTAATATTTTACCTGACATTTGCCCTAAAATGACATGTAAATTAGAGGATCTTTAGCAAATTATCCTGCGTGCAAAGATGTAGTTTAACTAATCTTTGGAGACTTTCAAATTTAGATGACAAGCCAATATTAGTGGCTCACGAGGATGGTCTAGAATGTTAACGACAAATTTATGTACTTTCAGAAACTTTGAAGCCCATTATGAACTCGATTATGAAGTATGAGGAGCATTCCAATATTGCGTACTATCCTAGTGAGTATTTAGTATAGCCATTGTCGTCATTTCTAGTGCTTTTGTGAAGTGGTGCGACATTTGTCGGCTCAAATGTAGTATATGCAAATTTTTTTTGGCTCAAAATTCTCTTTACCTACATAAGACATTTTCTAGTGAAAAAAAATATATAAAAATTTGTAATATCCCAGTTTTATAAACATATATTTTTCTCGTTCCTCTGAAAAATGCGCTATGGATGCTCATAGATTAGCTAAGTATGCCGATAAAGTTACCTCCGTCATTTTAGATTTATCGAAAATTGTTTGTTGTGTTGACTTGTGCTATAAGTTTGTGTTGCATTGTGCCGCAACTTATTTTCAAATATGTTGAAAGTTCCTTCAAAAATAGCAACTCATTTTTTCAAAAAAGCCATATTTTTTCTGCTATGTTGAAGTGCGGTTTTTCTTTTGGTTTATTTGCAGAAAAGTGTATAACAATTTAAAGTCAAAATCTTGGTAAAAATTATCCGATTTCATCAAAAACTGCTATAGCAATGCATCGAGCGTCACTTGCGCTGAATTGCTACTATCATTTGTCACAATAGCCAAAATGTCAATTACTCAGAAGACACACTGTTGCCAAATTTATTCTTGAGATGTTTGCAGCTGTTTTCGTTTCACCTTCTAAGAAGGTAGCAAAATCCATTAGTGCACAACTAGCGTCTCTCTTTCTTTTATTCAGATGAATGAATGCACACTGCTTGTATGTGTGTATTCGTCAAATATTTCACTTCCTGCATTGCCCTCCGCTCGCTTCATTCGCAAAACCAACAAAAACTAACCCAAATTGACCATAGAAGTGAATTCAGTATCTAAGAGATTTTTTTACATTAAATGGGTTAGTTTCTGCGGGAGGCACTGCGCGTTTGTTTGGGTTAGCTTCGGTTGGCTAAACGCAGACTTAAAGGGCGTAGGGGAAATAGTACTTCGTAAAATTCGTGCGAAAGCCAAGGCACATTACACGTCCTTTCAAATTTTCTGTAATCACTTTGTGTTAATAAGAAAATTTGTAGCATTTGGCAACCTTGTACCAAGACGCGCGTAGGCTGCTAAAAAGTATCCGATCTCCGAGAAGTTTCGACATTTTTAAAAATAAATTGTGGCACAACGCAGCACAAACTTAGCGCAACAATTTAAAAAAAAAACAAGAAAAAAAACTAAATGTGCATGGGCTAAGTAAGCAAACAGCCGAATACGAGGCCGAATAATATACAGCATTCAAAATAGTTTTTTTTAACAATGTTCAGTGTTCCTACTCATATTCAAAGTTGCCAACTTTCCGGGATTGACCCGGAGTTTTAGGATAAAAAACAGTCTCTTCCAGTTTCGGATTTTGAGAAAAAATCAGTGGGTATAGATTTGCTGCTTACATTGAATTTTTTGTATTCAATTGATAAAATGATGAAATAAATGAAGATCCGTTATGATGCGATGAAATTAATCTTGAAATTAATGCAATAGACTTTTGGCTCGACTTTTGGTCTCGCTTTTGGTTAACGTTTTCTCAGTTTTATCCTCTGATCAAACATCATTAATACAAGTTGGATGACAATTTCATCAATTCGAAATAAATTTAGGGAATTGTCCACAATTATATCTAGTATTTTAGCAATACCTGTGAGCTTGCTTTTGATGAGGATCTGTTATTTTCTTTAATGGGACTGGGAAACCTTTAAGCATATCAGGGGAACACAGCATCATCAAAATAGTTTTCTTAACAATGCCCATATTTAAGGTTGTCAACTTTCCGGGATTAACCCGGAGTATAATCAGTTTCTCCGGGTTCCAGACTTTGACCATGAAAATAGATTTGCCGGTTACATTGATTCTTTTAATCCAACTGGTTAAAATGTTGAAATTCTTGAAGATGCGTTATTTGATGAAATGAAGGCAAGTTTTAGCTAACTGCTTCTCAATTTTATCAAACATTATTAATAAACAATTATATGTAGTATTTTAGCAATACCTGTGAGCAATGTTTTTGTTAATGGATTATTTTTTCATTGGGATGGGAAACCGAGTGGGAAACAGTTGGGCAGAAGATTCGATTGTTGGAGAAATAAATTTTAACATGAGTTGAAAAGTGATTAGATACCTAAATAAAAAATTAATTTATTTTTCTTAATTACTTACGTGATAAGTCAAACATTATGGTTCATACAAATATTTTTATTTATTTATTTACTTATAAAACCAATTTAGGCCTACTTTTAAACAATTGGGGCAGGCCTCGGTGCAGGCATAATGTATTAAGGCCTGGATTAAGGTATTATATTAAGTACTTATATAGTAAAACCGAGAGTAAAACAGTGTCAAACCAGCGAACCGAGCATCCAACTTTAACTCTCATTTTAAGCTTTAAATGAGCAATACATTTTATCCAATTGTCAACTGTCATCATAAGATATTCTCGAGGATATTCTTTAAAGCTATTTTTTTTTAACTAGATAACAGTGATCTAATCTCGGAACTGGCCATCGGCATCGTAGTAAAATGATGAAATAAAGCCTCCAATAAAGCAAAACTGAAATGACCACTAGGCACTAGGGTGTCATTCGAAGTGTCATTACTTTTGTGACCAACTGTTCAGTGACCCATTTCGGTTCCCATTGGGGGGGTTTATCGCTTATTAGTAAAGATAAAGCCTGGCGCGAGGCCTGGCGGTTTTCGTGAAGTTGTGCCAGCCCTAATAGTTTTTAAGATACAGGGCGATACCGAGGGCGATGTTGAAAATGTTGCATTTACAGGTACCCCTCGTATCTCAGTCAGTTTTTCTGATGTGTTTGTAAATATTTCTATTTTCGAAATATTGACCAATGTTCATATACTTATAAAAATTAATTTGTCATTCTACAAGCTTGTCAAGAATTTATAATAGTATGGGCTCGAGTATGGGTCTATTTTAAAAATAAAACACTAAAATATATAAAAGTAAGACAAAATTATAACATAACATAAAACCTTGCATAAAACAAAACTTGAGAACTGTCTCTTGTTTCCGAGCTGCTTCCTATTAGGCAAACGGTAAAAAGCAGCATTAGGTAATTTACAATGAGACAGTTCTCAAGTTTTGATCTATGTCCTATTATAATTTGTCTTACTTTTACATATTTTAGTGTTTTTCGCATTTATTTATTGTGGCAAAGTAGGATATTTGATTATGGCAGAAAACCATATTCTTGAACATTTTGAGAAAAATACGATATGTTAATTTGTTTTATACATTAAGTAGGTGTAAGAATATGTAATGAAAATATCTCGGAAAACATTGAAGCAACATCTGGGATGTATTTTAACAGGTAAATACTTAGTTGGTTTTTAGGTATGATTAAATCCGGAAAGGAGCCGACCAGATTCTTATTGCGAAATATAAAAATAGACATTTTTGTCCCTATTTATAGGAACAGACCTCGGAATAGACCCATGCAGTTATACAGTGGTTCATTCATTAAGTCCGCAACATATGGGAAACTTTTTTCTTATGGATTTCTCAGAAAATTTTACTCTTGATAAATGTTGGTGCATGAAGAGAAACTAAAATAGGTATGTAAAATCCAAGGTTTTAAAATCTGAGATATTGTATACAGGATGCCCAAAATGTATGTTGTATGTGTATGTGCCTGTGTACATTTTTGGCAATTGAAAATTTTGGGTCGGCCAAATTAAAAGGCATAAAAATGTGAATAGAAAACTTTCCCATATGAGCTGTAGTCTCTGAGAAAATCTAGGTTGAAATTGCAAAACATCCGATTTTTGTACAGTGTCTTTTCTGACCTTTGGCGCTATGTTTCTCAGAAACTACAAGCATGCCCAAATGCTCGTATGAAAAAAAAAATAGTAAGATTTTCTATTGTTGTGGGTTCAAGTTTCTTTTAGTGGAAATGGGTTACAAAAAATATTGTTCTATAGGGCAATTCTCGAGGCAATTCTACACAAGAATACTAGCAATTTTTTTTCTGCGAAAATGTTTTGTTTCCAGACCAGAAAATTCATATGAGAATTTAACTAATTTAATAAAATGGTATTATAAGTAGATAAGTTTTATCCGAAAATGTCTACTCAATTAATAGAAAATGTTCAATTTTTTTGTAGAATAAGTATACGAAATCTGTTATGGAGATGAAAGTAAATAATTCTATTTGACTAGCAATAGATTTTATCAAAACTGTGTTTGACACTATTTGGGTTAGTTTAGGTTAGTTATATTAAAATGTTGATTGTCCTGCGTTGATAGAGGTACTCTTTTTTCTTCTAATGGATTTGCCTCGGAATTTCCGCTTTTCTAAACCTTTTTTTTTTGAAAATGACGATGTATTTGCGGCGATGAATTTTAATTGTTCGGCGTTGAGAGCGGTACTCTCTAATGCCAAAAAAATCGGATTTCCGCTAAACGAAACTTGCCCTTATTGTGGTTTTTAACGAGGTTTTTAATTTGGTCGTCTGAAATTTGCCGATTTATAATTTTTTTTTGTCTACGTAGGCAATTTCCAGACATTTTGCGCACCGTGTATATAAAACCTCAAATTTAACACCACCCATGTTATTTTCTCTTCAGGCATCAACTTTTGTCAAGAATAAAATTTTCTGAGAAACCAACAATAAAAGTTTCCTCCCAATGTTGCAAACTTCATGGACCACACCGTATATAGGTACCTACCTACATATTTTCGAGAAGCTTGTAGAAAGACAAATTATTTTCTTAACCAAATCTAAACATTGGCCAGTATTTTAAAAACGGAGATATTCAGAAAAAAAACTGAGTAAGCCACTGGATTCCACGTAAAAAGTTCTATAAGGATCCGTTTCTACCTTTTTGACAAGTCGTCAGACAACTGAGATACGAGGGGGTGCCTGAAAATGCAACATTTTCAATATCGCCCGGTATCTCAAAAATTAACAGGGCCAGAAAAATTCCTTTTGTGGCATCTTTTGTTTTATTCGCCGAAACCGTAAAGCTCTATTTTTACTAATAAACGATCCGCCCAATCCTAGGCCCAATCGCATCCAAAATTGGACACCCTGTACAAGATAAAAAATATTTGTTTACAAAATATTAATATCCCATACCATCAATTAATTACATATTATCGATAAAAGACGTTTAAATACAAAGCGTGATGTGCCGAAGAACGCACGGGGTGTAAAATGACGGTTGGGCTTTTAGCGCGTAACCGATAGTAAATAGGACCGTTGTTGAATGCAGTTGCGACAGTGGCTAAATAATAATCACTGTCTCATGTCATTCAATCGGAACCGAGATGAATTCTGGGAAAAACCTAAACTAATTTATTGCCGACTTACCTGCAGAACTAAGGAAAGTCCAACGATAGAGAAAAGTATCCACATGATAAAAGGTAGTTAGGTAAGTAGTCCAGAAAATGGACGATCAACAGCTTCCAGGTGCTGTTACCTCAGAGGTATTCTGCACCGCGCCATAGGCTAGCAAACAGAAAAAAGCACTATTTCACTAACAGTTCACTGAATGGTAATAAGCACTGTAAGTAAAGAGATTATCCACAATAAGACACAGCACATACAGGGTTTGATATTAAGGGGTGTCAGCAAGCCGGGTGGATTCCCAACCCCATATTCTCGTACACTAAACACTGCGATATTCGCGGTCGTTGTTAATGTGCAAGAACGCTTTTCGGATACGCGATGTCAATAAGCTCACAACAGGCTATAAGCGTCCGTGCTTTCGGGTTTGTGCCGACTAAGTGAGCGAAGAGCTCTGAGCGCCTTGCGAGCGTGTGGTAGCGTCCGGGTGGTGGGGCGCTCTAAGGGGTACATAGCCGGGTGCTTCCGTGGTGGTACTGGCACCCGCACCCCGACCCCCTCCCGCGCGAATCTCAATTACCCACTTACGACGCTTCTGCCGCGGCAAGACTTTTATCTGGAGTCTGAGGTGCGGATCTTAGAAAATAATATCGGTGCTTTACCGGCATTTTTTATTCGTTGCTTTTGACCTAATTAATTCGAGGAAAGGGCATTTCCTTAGATTTTATTTTAAACAGTTTTCACTGTCATTTCAGGTT
>MU186744.1:0-41427 GCA_016904865.1 Pissodes strobi | reverse complement strand
ATTTCCTTAGATTTTATTTTAAACAGTTTTCACTGTCATTTCAGGTTCAGGTATATTGTGTCGTTTTTTCGATAGAAGTTAGTGCCCTATTTGTCATTTGGTTTTATTTGATATAATATAGTGTAATATAAAAAAAGTCCTCTTCAAATGGGATTATTTTTATAGAATGGTTTAATGGAAATTTACCTTATAGGGAACAATTTTTGGGGTCTGGTTGAGATAAGGTAACCGCTTAAAAATTGCTTGTTTGGAAAAATGTTGGTACCTATTAATCGATTTGTTTTTTTTTTAATTTTATTTCCAAAAAAGTGAGGATCATTGCGATATTATAACGATTTTTGGTAATTTTTTAGTTAAGGTGTCAGGCCGATTTTGTCGTTTTTTTCTCAGAAACACACAAATTGAGTGTTTTTACGTTATTTTTAGACAACTGTCTTGCGGAACAGTGGAGTGATAGGGGTGCTGGGTGGGGCACAAAAGTGTAAGTATTAAAATAGAAAATATTCGGTTTGCAAAGACGAATTTTGTTAAAAATATGTGCTATTTTTATTGCGCTATTTGTCATTTGGTTTTTTTTAGTTGACGTGTCAGGCCGATTTCGTCATTTTTTTCCTCAGAAACACACACATTGAGTGTTCTTACCTCAATTTTAGACAACTGTCTTGCAGAACAGTGGAGCGATAGGGGTGCTGGCTGGGGCGAAAAAGTGTAAGTATAAATATAGAAAATATTCGGTTTGCAAAGACGAATTACTGTCATCAAAAAAGTCCTCTTCAAATGGGATTATTTTTATTGAATGGTTCAATCGAAATTTGATTAGGGATCAATTTCTAGGGTCTGAGGTAACCACTCAAAAATTGTTTGTTTAAAAAAATGTTGGTTTTAATCTATTTGTTTTTTTATTTTATTTCCAAAAAAGTGAGGATTATAGAGATCCTATTATAACGATTTTTGGTAATTTTTGAGTTGACGTGTCAGGCCGATTTTGTCATTTTTTTCCTGAGAAACACACAAATTGAGTGTTTTTACGTCAATTTTAGACAACTGTCTTGCAGAACAGTGGAGCGATAGGGGTGCTGGCTGGGGCAAAAAAGTGTAAGTATAAAAATAGAAAATATTCGGTTTGCAAAGACGAATTTTGTTAAAAATATGTGCTATTTTTATTCCGCTATTTGTTATTTGGTTTTATTTGATATACTGTCATCAAAAAAGTCCTCTTCAAATGGGATTATTTTTATTGAATGGTTTAATCGAAATTTATGGGGTCTGGTTGAGATAAGGTAATCGCTCAAAAATTGCTTGTTGGGAAAAATGTTGGTATTAATCGATTTGTTTTTTTATTTTATTTCTCAAAAAGTGAGGATCACTGAGTTATTATATAACGATTTTTGGTAATTTTTTGGTTGACGTCTCAGGCCGATATTGTCGTTTTTTTTCCTCAGAAACACACAAATTGAGCGTTTTTACGTCATTTTTAGACCGGTGTCTTGCGGAACAGTGGAGCGATCATTGAGATATTATATAACGATTTTTGGTAATTTTTTAGTTGACGTGTCAGGCCGATATTGTCGTTTTTTTCCTCATAAACACACAAATTGAGTGTTTTTACGTCATTTTTAGACCACTGTCTTGCGGAACAGTGGAGCGATAGGGGTGCTGGGTGGGGCAAAAAGGTGTAAGTATAAAAATAGAAAATATTCGGTTCGCAAAGACGAATTTTGTTAAAAATATGTGCTATTTTTTTTGCGCTATTTGTCATTTGGTTCTATTTGATATAGTGTCATCAAAAAAAGTCCTCTTCAAATGGGATTATTTTTATTGAATGGTTTAATCGAAATTTAACTTAGGCATCAATTTTTGGGGTCTGGTAACCGCTCAAAAATTGCTTGTTTAGAAAAATGTTGGTATTAATCGATTTGTTTTTTTATTTTATTTCCAAAAAGTGAGGATCACTTTTTCCCCTAATCTTGTTACGCCACTGGATATTTATAAAAATAACACATATTTTTAACAAAATTCGACTTTGTAAACCGAATATTTTCCATTTTTTTTACACTTTTTTACCCCACCCAGCAACCCTATCGCGCCCCACTTCCGAAATCATGCAAGACAGTTGAATACTATTATGTTTCCGCCACTAAAAAACGTCTAAAAATTACGTAATAACACTCAATTTATGTGTTACTAAGAAGAAACCCGGCAAAATTGGTCAAGTCAAAAATTACCTGATGTTTTTTATAAAAAAATTGATATCAAGTGCTCCTAATGTCAGTGCAATAAACCAGAACTGACGTATTTAGTGCCATCGGCCAGATTTTTGTTTCAAAAATATCGTTTTTGTAATATTTTATTTCACGCATTGCCCTCCGCTCGCTTCGCTTGCTCCGGAGGCGCAACCCAACAAAACTAGCCCAAGGCATGCCCACAATCAAGAAAAAAAAGAATGTATTTTCTAGTGACGCGTGTGCACGCGTCAGTAAACCATCACAGCGGCCGAATATATACTGGGCGGGCGCGGATAACCTATAACATGATCATGATGATGAGCACAAAATTGAGGAAAATATAATTTATGACGAAAATTTTGGATTGATCCTGACTTTTTTGGAAAGAAAATAAAAAAACAAATCGATTAATACCACAATTTTTCAAAAAAAAAACATTTTTGAGCGGTTACCTTATCTCAACTAGAACCAATTTTTGCTTCCTTGAGAATAAAAAAAACCTTTATAAGTTGATATGACGTCCTATGCTCGCTGTCAAATTTGAAATTCTGCCTCAGAAAAAGCGAAAAACCTCCTTTTTGCAAAGCTGGGAAGGAAAACTAGGAATCGAATCCTTTTTTGAAAAAGAATTCGATCCGGATTTGATTACCATTTGATAACATTAAAGAATCTTTTGTGACGAATTATTAACAAAATCAATATTAGCACCCATATAATGTGAATCTTTCATATTTTCTTTCGCGATCATGGTGGACGATCCGGATAGAACGTCTCAACAGACGAGGTCTTTGAAATTTTGGACCCAGTAATAGGAATTAAAAAAAAATAAATATTTTTATTTGTTTTTTTTTTTGTAATAGATTAATTCATAAGATTTCATTTCTTTTCATCTGAGTATAGCCTTGGAAATAAAGAACATGTCGTTTTTTTAGTGTTGAGCACTTTAGCGCCGCAAAAAGTGGCAGATTTTTTTATGTACAGTATAAAGTTTATACAAGCATTTAATTGCTAAAACAAAGTTTTATCCACAATACCGAAACAGAATTTTTGCACCCGACGCGCGTTCCGCTAACCATGTTAGTATCATAAGATGATTAAAGGTCCATTTATAAAATCGTAAAGTTCGCAATGTTGAAGTTGGAAAAATCGTAGTTGATGATGTTTAGAGTTCGGGGTTCACAGTTCATTTTATGGTATTTATATACAAGAACAAAAAGTTGGTAAAGTTCATCTTTGATTGGGTAAAAAATGTAAAAAATGCCGATGTGTGCCGTCGAATATCAAATTAGTCATAGTATTCGACATTGATAGGGACCACGTGCTAATACAGTGATTTTTCATTGGTTGGAACGAATTTTATGAACTACGAACTTAAAATTTCGGTATCTCTCAACTTTCGCAAACATCCTGAACGCCAACTGAGTTTATAAATTGAACTGGATGATTTGTTAGTTAGTTCACCTTGAACTAAAATTTCAACTATCAACTGAACCTTAACATTGCGAACTCTTCGAGTTTATAGATTGAGTGTGATATCTGTTTTTTCATCAGCTTAATATCGCTTACTATGCAATTTGCTACGAAAAAAAAATAAAATAAAAAGATTTCAAATTTAATATTTTTTTCAAATTTCCAATGCTGGGACCTATTTACTTTTTTCTGCTCTGTAATGCTGTTTTCTTCCGCGACCATGATGGATAATGAAAAAAAATGCGAAAAATTTGAAAATTTCGGAAAAATTGAAATAAGGGAAAGGAAATAAAAGAGACAAAATACCAACTAAACCGAACTACTTGGGTGATATGTATATCAGTTTATGGCAACTTACGGGAAGTTATGAGGTGAAATAATATAATCTAGTTTTTCTGGATAAGATATATGATATTAAGTGAGCTTTATTGCAGATTTCTAACCAGTAAGTTTAATAAAATATATGAAACCGGCTGTTATTTTTTGCATTTGAGCAAATGATTCGCTGTTGCGATTGAGCGTTGACACTTAGGGTATGTTGCCAGGTTGACCGATTCGCGTCTAGGTACGCCAATGTTGAGCCGCCACTCATATATTTTTTAAAGTTGTATTTCCTTCATTTGGGAATTGCCTTGGGTTAGTTTGGGTTAGTGTCTCTTTGGTTGCACGACCGGAGCGAGCGGAGGATCATGCGTGGAGTGAAATATTAAACACTGGACTGCTGCCAAATGCGCAGGTCCGAAGGTCGAAAATTTGGCGTACGTAGACGTGAGTGGCTGACCGCCGAAGTCTGCGGGCGCCATTACATCTTTGTTTTTGATTTCAGTATTAGTGTTTTCTAGCTTAGAATTTTATTTCCTAGAAAAAAACACTAGAAATAATAGATATCCTCACTTTATTGTATATAAAAATACATGTTCAAAGCAAATATGCAGACACTTTTATAGAAAAATTGCTATTTTTAGTTCCTATAAAGTGTTATAAACCCCTGAACTAACCTAAACTAACCCAAACTAACCGATAAGAATGAAAAATCGCGTGCATTCAATGATTAAAGTTTGAATTTCTTGAAGACCAGGCGATTCGTCGACATCATACAAGTATTACCTTTTTTCCTTAAAAATAACCAGTTTATTAAATTTTTTATTAAAAATATGGAAACAGGTTTTAAAATATCCATGTATCGTTGCCATCCCTAATTATCATTGCATTGAAATATTTTAGGTTAGAGATATCGAGATGCGGTGTTCATTGACGTATTAGGCTCTCATTTGGATGTCTTATGTTTAAAAAAGTGATATCGTTGCATTTAATTTTTTTTGAGAATATCTGACTTACTTTGGGTTATGTAAGAAAATGCCCTCTAGCGGCTAGGTAAGAAATCGCAATCACCCCACTCAAGGCATGGTTGATAGCCTAAGGAAAGCCCTTTTCAACGACTCAAAGCTTATTAAGATCCGTGCAGCCGTTTTGAAGTTATTGGCGAAAATGTTCGCATGAAAAGCAGTTACATTGAATGTACTTACATTATAGTCGCCCTATGGCGAGGTTATCCGAAGTGCTAGCGCAGTTGCTGTTACTGTCTATGCCACCCGGTACAAGTAACCTATTAATGGGCCTATACACACTATTGAATATTTTTAAAAACCGCCAGCTTCCTCTGGACCACTCTTTAAAAATGGTTTAAAGTACGAATTCTTATGTTACCCTGCATAATTGACATAAGGAGATTTTAAGCCCCCAAAAGACGTGGAATATTTAATATCAATTTTTAATTAAAAAAAAAATGGTTATAGTATTTGAATGATCCTCATTTTGTTGGAAAGAATATGAAAAAATAAATCGATCAATACCGAAATTAAAAAAAAGCGCGTACGACTTTACGGACAGTGGAATTTTATTATTTTTATTATTATTATTTTTTTAGAAGGACAACATTTCAAATAGTACATTTAAGAACAAAAAATGCGGAAAATGCATTATTTAAACAAAGAAAATTATTCCCATAAAAATGATCCTTTTTAGCAACTCTAACCATCGAAACTCGATGGTTTCTGTCAAATTTTAGTAATAATAATGCAACGTTGCCGGATTATGCATAATAAGTAACATTTATTAAATATCCGAAAATGGTTTTTTAACTTTGCGTCAGTTTGGGTGGTTATACATCACATCTGCAATGCCTTCCGCTCGCTTCGCTCACCCCGGAAAGAAAACCAACAGAAACTAACCTAGAGGAAAATGTTAATAATGTATAAAAACTATTCGGACTAACCCAATCTAAAGCAATTAACAACGCCGCAAAATTCACGCGCAGGCGCTATTAACCTAACGTGACGTAGTGTGTGTCAAAACGAACCAATAATATGACTGTCTGAGAAAATAAATGAATTTTCTTATTTTTTTTAGCTTACAAATACGTTTTAATAAATATTGCTGCGTTAATTAGGTTAATGCATGCCTATAGAAGGTAAAAAAGTGATAAAAAGTACTTTTTTAGAAGACGTGGAAGACCGATTTTGCCGTTTTTTACTCAGAAACACACAAATTGAGTGTTTTTACGTAATTTTTAGAGGTTTTTTATTTGCGAAAACCTAACAGTAACCAACTGTCTTGCGGTATAATGGAGTGAATAGCGACGCGGGGTAGGGTAAAAGTGTATAAAAATAGAATAAAAAAATTGAGCGAGTCTGCTAGTACTCGAGACATTGATGTGTAAAGATATCCTATAACATCGGTTGTAAAAAAATGACAACAGCACGTTGTGTTCCCAGGCGGTCACCCATCCAAGTACTAACCACGCCCAACGATGCTTAACTTCAGTGATCGGACGAGAACTGGTATTTTCAACGTGCTATGGCCGTTGTCTATACATTTTAGCTTGCTCATAGAAAAAAAAATAGTTTAATAACAAAGTTTAAAATAATTAATAAATCATACTTTTGACGGTTCGTTTAATTTAAAATATGCTTCTTTATCGTCTAAAATCCGTTTAAAAGAATTTTAAATGGCAAAATTGTATAATAATATCGTCCTAGCGGCTAGAATCGGTTTACACATTTCCGTCCCATTTGCCGAGATTTATCCTCATACCGCCGCGTAAGATGTTTACACATCAATATTGAATTTGCAAAGACGAATTTTGTTAAAAATATGTGTTTTATAAATATTCCAGTGGTGTAACAAGGTTAAGGAAAAGAGCCCCACTGTCCCATTGCAGTTGATTAATTTTTTATCATTCTACTAATATTTCAATTCGCGCATGGCCCTCCGCTCGCTTTGCTCGCTCTGGGGGCGCAACAGAACTAACCCAATGCATGCCAAAATTGAATTGATACTGTCATAGATTTTAGTCTTTCGCACATGTGAAACTGATTTATTTTTTTGGCAGGAAAGTATGACTTTCCGCAAAGCAAAATGTACTGTACAGGGTGTCCAATTTTGGTTGTCATTGCGGGGTATCTCCATTATTTTGACAGATAGAGAGATGCGGTTTTCGCAAACCTGGATAACTTTTTCGAGAAACAAAAAATGCCATAATCAAAATTTTCCTAGCCCTCTTCGTTTTTGAGCTTCAGAGTGAAATTGAAAATTTGCACTTTTAGGGCATGCCTCGTATTTCAGCTGCCTCAAAAAGATAAAAATGCGTTCTTATCTTTTTACGTATAATTCAGTGGCGTGCTTGATTTTTTTTAGACCTGACATACCTACGACCCAAACTTATGATTTTTTAAATGAAACACCCTGTATTTTGTATGCCATTAGATTGCATTATTTGTTACTAGAAAAATGATATATAGGGATAATAGTTTATGCTTTCTATGTTTCGGGTGTTTCATTTAAAAAATCATAAGTTTGGGTCGTATGTAAAAACGGTTATTTAAAAAAAAATAAGCACGCCACTGAATTATAAGTAAAAAGATCTATAAGAATGCGTTTTTATCTTTTTGATAAGTTATCAGGCAACCTAAAACAGCAAATTTGCAATTTCACCCTGTAGCTCGAAAACGAAGAGGGCTAGGAGAGTTTTGATTATGGCATTTTTTGTTTCTCGAAAAAGTAGTACAGGTTTGCGAAAACCGCATCTCTCTACCTGTCAAAATAAGGGAGATACCCCGTAATGACAACGAAAATTGGACACCCTGTACAGGGTGTCCCATTTTCGATGATATTACGAGGTATGTCACTTACGAGTAAAGATAGAGAGTTGCAGTTTTCGCAATACTGTGCTACTTTTTTGTGAAAAGAACGATGGTATAAACAAAATTTTCATAGCCCGCTTCGTTTCTGAGATACAGGGCGAAATTGAAAATAATGCATTTTGGGACCCCCCTCGTATCTCCGTTATCCTTTAACATATCGCAAAGCTAAAAAATTGTTCTTACACAGTTTTTGACGTAGAATCCAGCGGCGTGATCAGATTTTTGCTGTGAGCTGTCAATTTTTAGCTATAAATCAAACTTATGTTTTTTTAAATGGAACACCCTGTATATTTTTCTTTCGTTTGATTGGAAATATTATAAGCTTTATAAAAATATATAATACATTATATGTATTTTAAATAATAAGCCTAAAATTCATAATTTCACAAAATGTGTCTAGATACGACACTCTTGTATTTTTTCGTAATGGAACACCATGTATATTTTTCTTTCGTTTGAATGGAAATTTTATAAGCATTATAAGAATATATAATACATGATATGTATTTTAAATAATAAGCCTAAAATCCATAATTTCACAAAATGTGTCTCTATACGACACTCTTGATGAGTATAGTATAAGCGTTGTCTTTTAAACAACGGTATAAGTATTAGCAGGCAGAGACTATTTTAAGAACAATGGAACGGTAATTTTTTATTGGCAAGACCTTCCAATGGCAAAATTTATATTTTCTGTGTAATATTATATTTTTTTACGATGGCTCAAAATGAAAATTATCAATATTTTGAAAAATATGACATGTTAGTCTGCTTTATACAGAGCAATGAAAACTTCCGTGAAGCTTCTCAGCAATATTCCAATAAGTTTGTTTGAATATTTATTTACGTTTTGACTTAGAAAAGGTAAATAAATATTCAAACAGACATATTGAATAATAGTTGAGAAGCTTCACGGGAGTTTTAATTGCTCTGTATAAAGCAGACTAACGTCATATTTTTCAAAATATTCATAATTTTCGTTTTCAACCACCGTAAAAAATACAATATTACACAGAAAATATAAATTTTGCCACTGACAGGTCTTTCCAATAAAAAAAATGATCATTCCATTGCTCTGATAATATCTGCATACTAATACTTATAACGTTGTTTAAAAGATAATGCTTATACTATACTCATCAAGAGTGTCGTATAGAGATACATTTTGTGAAATTATGAATTTTAGGCTTATTATTTAAAATACATATCGTGTATTATATATTTTTGAAAAGCTTATAAAATTTCCATTCAAACGAAAGAAAAATATACAGGGTGTTCCATTTAAAAAAAAACATAAGTTTGATTTATAGCTAAAAATTGACAGCTCACAGCAAAAATCTTACTAAGCCACTGTATATAGTAAATAAGAGCAAGTTTTTAGCTTTGCGATATCTTAAAGGATAACGGAGATACGAGGGGGGTCCCAAAATGCATTATTTTCAATTTCGCCCTGTATCTCAGAAACGAAGCGGGCTGTGAAAATTTTGTTTATACCATTGTTCTTTTCACAAAAAAGAAGCAAAGTATTGCGAAAACCGCAACTCTCTATCTTTACTCGTAAGTGAGATACCCCATAATATCATCGAAAATGGGACACCCTGTACAGTACATTTTGCTTTGCGCAAACTTATACTTTCCTGCCAAAAAATAAAATAGTTTCACATGTGCAAAATTGGACACCCTGTAATATATACCTACACTTCTATAGGTCAGTTGGATGCTTAGGTAACATACAAATTCAAAAACTAATCTGACACATCTTCTAAAAAATGACCTGTTAAAATATTAGGTTTTTATTGAATCTTTATGGAAAAAGTGACAAATTTACTATCCGAAATAGATTTTCTTATCGCAACCAAATACATTTTTGATATTGACTAGTGAGTTTAGTCGAGAGCTATTTTCTTTTTATTTTACATAATAGTTTCGATTATACGTTTCTTACGTTTGGGGGACTCTGTATATTTGAAATCCATGAACGCTATTAGCATTAAGATTTGTGAATTTTTTTTCAAGATGCAGATATTTGAAGAGAGTAATTAACAAACATCATTTTAGATATCATTTAAACCTGAGCTAATGCTACAAAAAAAATAGAGTCAATTATATTATGTACGATCCTCATTTTTTGGCGGACCTTGTATATTTGAAACCACAAACAACTAGAGCAGCTTTACCACACCGTTATATTCGGATGCATATAATTCTCATTAAATGAGTTGGCATCTACCTGTTTATTTTATTTCTTTTTATATTTCTTTTTATAACTGATTAGTTTTAGATTACATAAATAAAAATTGCATAAATTAAACGGTAATATCACAGTGTTTAGTAGATAAGAATGCTAATTAACGTTAAAACCGCTAATTTTCGGTTAGCGTGTCTAACACAAAAGTATTACGTAATGGGGATATTAGCTGAAATCCCAGAGACCAATATGTGGGCAATCTCTCAAGCTTACACTGCCAGCAAATTAGAAGCAATAATTATATCAATCATAAATCCAAATCTGCTATATGTTATCAGCGTCAATATCACGAAATTACGTATACCAAAAAAAAAAATATTGACATA
The DNA here is from genome assembly GCA_016904865.1 of Pissodes strobi. Taxonomy (NCBI): domain Eukaryota; kingdom Metazoa; phylum Arthropoda; class Insecta; order Coleoptera; family Curculionidae; genus Pissodes; species Pissodes strobi. The sequence continues at coordinate 30,956 of MU186744.1, read as the reverse complement.
ACTCAATTTTAATACATAAAAAGGGCTGCCCTACAAAACCACGAAGTGCCGTAACCCAATTTCTTATCATTTTCAAACTATAGAAAAAGAAACATCGGAGATATCTCATTATCATAAAACACGTAATTTTACGAATGGACGTAATGCGAGTTACGCTACTTCGTGATATTGTAAGCCTAAAACACAATACGCTTAGTTTAATAGTTTTCTGATATAACTAAATCAAAAATGGTAAAAAACTTTAGAATGCTCTGCTGTAAAATTTAAAAAAAAACAAGTTACTTTAGTTCTGGAAATTGACTATAATTATATGAAAGAGAAATTTTAATAATTTTTTCAATATATATTTCACTTACCGGTTACACCTTTTTGCCAAATTTTCAGTCAAATACAATACATGCAATATGAAATTGAATAAAAAAACAATGGACGGAACTAAAACTATAACTTTCACGTATTTTCAAAAGTTAATCGTCCTGGGCCTCGTTTAAAACAGCAATTTTTCAATATTCTCACACAGAAACACAGAAAATCGACATAAAGCACCCAATAGCAAGCTGTGCACTGACTCATAATTTTCATGCCAACCCTTTTGTGATTATGTAATTTTTTTGTCAGGTAGGATTCATCATCATCTGAAAATATTCATATCATATTTATATAAAGAAGTCGATACTTAATTTGAACATGTACAGTGTGTCTTCAAAATATCAGTTTCTATTAACTATTTATATGTTAAAAATTGCAAATATACACTATAATTATTTACGTAAAATAGACTTATGCTCTTTCGGAAATTATTTACATCGTGATTTAACAATTTAAGACATATCTCGGAGTCGCGAAAGCCATTTTATTTTACTAGATTTAATTTTTTTCGTGAGCTTTAAAATGATTGATAATTAACCCCAGAAAATTATTTATTATACGAACGGACTTGTTCAATTTGCTTATTTGATACCACAATAAAAATAAATTTAAACATAATTAGGAGCGGGAAATATACGAATTCACATACAAAACCTGTTTTTGTATGTAAAGATAGTTGTACTTATAATTTAAGCCCGTCCCTGTTTTTTTTTTGAGGAGATCAAAATGTAATCTGTGATTTCGACGGTGTTGCCACATAGAAAAATTTTCCCCAGTAATACATGCTTTAGGTACTTTTACCTAAATAAATCAGCAATGCTTTTACTTATTGATTGTCATATAATGGCCTTTTCCGCTATTAAGAAGTGTACTACATTCTGCAAGTATGTGACGTTTGACGTTTTAGTATGACAGTTTGCAATAAAATTTGGTCATATGTAGTCACAGAATGACAACCTAAAACACTGTCAATGTACCGTAAGAGGGGGTGACATGTTGTAAAGCTAGTTTCACTCTTAGCCAAGTTAATGCCAAAGAACTTTGATCAAAGTTATTGTACAATTTATTTGATGAAGATAAAATTTGACGGCACTGTTTTACACTTGTTAATTTCGTTGACGCCAATGTTACCAACTGCTGGCAACTTGCCACACGGAATATTTTGATTTGATAAATTTGATTAGATACGATACCGTGTTGTCATATAATAATGAAGAAACGTACAGCTTTAAAAAGAAACAAAGCGGCAGCTCTGGCTATAATTCTTGCGGCTGGCTTAATAATAATACGTCCAGAACATGAACAAGTTTCAAGAAGGTGGTGGGTCCGGCCATGGCTCAAACGTAAAAATATAGGGGCGCTGAGATTACCAAATGTTGATTTTGAGCAGGATCCAGAACAATTCAAAAGGTTTCTTCGATTTACCAATGAAAGTCTTAATAAATTACTTAATCTACTACTCAGATAGAGAAAAAGATGCATACTTCAGAGAGTCCATCAATGCACGGGATAAATTAATCGTGACTGCGATTTTTAGCAACTGGTGAAACATACAGAATTTTTATGTATACATTCCGAATTGCGGAATACAATATCATTGTTCTTTTAGCTTTAGTCGACGCTAAATACAATTTTACATATGTGGATGTTGGTGTCAATGGCCGGGTATCAGGCTGAGGAGTATTCCGACAATCGACATTAGCAAAGGCAATAGCCAGAAATCATTTAAATATACCAGAAGATAGAAGCTTACCAGGAAGAAACACACCCGTTCCATATGTAATTTTAGCAGACGCTGCATTTCCTCTTTGTGACAACATATTAAAACCTTATCATTTTAGGGAAATGACTAATGACCAACGCATATTCAACTATCGTTTAAGTAGAAGTAGACGAGTAGTTGAAAATGCCTTTGGGATGTCAGCAAATAGATTTGGAGTTTTTTAACTACTTTTTTTTAAGTTCGGCACACATACAAAAGGAAAATCCTATGCCCTTCAACGAGCGGTGTGTGTGCGGAAAAGATGGTGGACGTTAGACTTAAAGCGCTGTAGGTTGTAGTTTTTGGGAAAGACGTTACTGGCAGTCCTCCAGACCCAACAGGGACATCCTAGGTGTTCGCAACTAAATCGTATGTTGAAGAGCAGCTTGTGTTACAACTCTGGTTGGAATCAAGTGCCAGCTCGTTCGAACACCTTCCGTAGTAGTATCGATAGTAAAGAGATAGGTCCGCCACTTTTCTTCGATGTTCAAGGCTATCAAGGTCTTTAGTCAACTGTGTGTCATCCACAAGACGAACTGCTCTCCTCTGTATGGAGTCCAATATCTTGAGCAAATGTGTGGGTGCCGAGCTCCACACATGGGAACAGTATTCCAGAGATCTTATAGAGCAGTGAGAACTGATGAGATTTATACAACTTTTTTGCTCTATAGAGTGCTCCTAGCTTTTGTGCTGCTGCTCAATTCATTGAAGCTTTTTGCAAAATCAATGTCAATAATAATCCGCCCACAAGTTGAGAAAAAAAATTGGTGCAAAACTTAAAAAGATTTTTAGAATTGACTTTGATAAAAATGTTGTTAAGATTATCTGCATGAAAAGGACATTCATCGATTAGGTTGGCCTCCACGCAGTCCGGATCTAAACCCGATTGAGCATGTGTGAGGTATGTTAGTGAGGCTAATTCGCAAGAGGCAATCAGAAACCACTCCGGATCTTCGAAACGCTTTTCTTGAAGAGTTGGGAAACATTCCTGACGAGGCTTAGGATGTTATACATAAACTCATCATTTTGGCATTAAACTCTTCCACAGAGTGTTCAGAAATTTAGAGCAAAATGCAACTTTTGGATCCATACTGTGTAACACCAAATTCGTTAAAGCTTTTTTGAAAGTTTTTAAAATTGACTTTGATAGAAATTTTGTTAAGATTATCTGGATGAAATGGATATTCAACGATTAGGCTCGCCTTCACGTAGCAATGTCTCCTACTCTTCAAGAAGAGCGATTCGAAGATCTGGAATGGTTTCTGATTGCCTGTTGCGAATTATGGTTTCTGATTGCCTGTTGCGAATTAGCCTTAGTCGTGCTTAGATCACGACCTAAGCACGACTAAGCATGCGTGGTGTTGTTAGTGAGGCTAATTCGCAACAGGCTATCAGAAACCATTCCAGATTTTCGAATCGCTCTTCTTGAAGACTTGAAGAGTTGGAGACATTGCTCAATCCTTGTCCCGTTTCATGACAGCAGTGATTAGAGCACGAGGAGACAATAAACGATATTAATGTTGGTTTGTTTATTTGTTATATGTAATGCTTTTAATTTTTATTATTGTTGTAAACTGTATATTGCTTAAAGATAATAAATTTCAGTACATTTTGCCTTGTGTTCTACGTTTTATGAACTGTATTTTGCGTGAAAATAGTAACAAAAAGGGAAGAGGCATTTGAAGTTCTTATTTTTTTTTTATAACTAAGAAGCATTTTAGCTACTAAAACCCACTAACTTTCGGTTAATAACGCCCATTAAACGGTGGGCCTTATTCAGCGAAGTAGTTTCGTTTTATTTAGTTTATCCAGCAACAACGACAGATATTTCCATAACCGACGTTGCATGTGAGTTAAATATAAAGCTGTTTTGCATGACTTTGAACACCACGCATGAACTTCAACCTTTCCTTAGTCAAAGCTGGGAAGCAAATCCAAACCGTTTCTTGAACAAATGTCGCTTTAACATAATTCTTTCTAAAGTTTCGCCCAGTTGCATTACACCCTCAAACATTATTAGCGGTTTTAGAGCGGCATGCTTATATGTACTTGATCCTAGTGTAATTTCTGAATCAGCGTTCGCCCCCTCATTAGCAACTGAACGACTTGATGCGGTACCAATAATGTTAACGATATGCAGTTTAATAATATTAAAGATCAGCCTAATAATATTAACGATGTGCACTCCAACGATCCTGATTATAACGCAAAAAATTCCTGATACGATTAAAATCGCTTCTGAAACACCTGTCAAGATTAATGATACGACACAGACAGAAGTTGTCTGCTTATTTTAAGTCTTTTAAATAATTTCTGCCTGCGCCTGAACTGTCCAAATTGAAAGAAAGCAAGACTCCAAAAAGAAAATCTGTGAATTACAAGGCTCAGTTGGAATCCAAAGACCTCTTCTCTTCAATAAGTTCTAAATCAAATCTACACTATCCAAAAAAAGAAATAAGATAACAATCAATAGTATCATCATCATCATCGAATGTGTCAATGAGAAAACCCGAAAGGATAATCTCCCAGAAAATGACTCTTGGTATTGTTCTGTAACAAATCAGAAGAATTAAATATGCGGAGCTGCGTGATTTATGGTACTTGGTGTCACGAATATGTATTGGTTTGACAAAAAGTGATAAAGATGGCTATATCTGCCGTACCTTGTGATTAAGTTTTGATTGCTTTTTTGCCAAGAATTTGATGTATGCTATTTTTGTGAAAACACATTTTATTGGTTTATCCAGAAAAATTATGTTAAATGTAAATTTTGCATTTTCGGACGTAAAGGCTTGTAATTTTTGCCATAAATTAGCTTTTATTACCTATTTTAATCTTATTTTATAATTTTTTAATCTTGGTTATTGTTGGTTGTTTTTTGCTATAAAAATAGTTTTTTTATATGGGTCTTATTGGCCGCACGTGCCTTATTTTATTCTTGAGTGAACGTATGCATTATACCCGAGTAATACTCGGATTATACGTTGCAGGAGCCGCACACGTAAATGAGATATTAAGGTTTAAAATGTGTTTAAAACAAACGGGACATAATTTAATAATTATTACTTGCTTTATCATTGCCAACTCAATATATTTTTCTTGTCATTAAGAGAGGATTGTGGCCCAGAAAGCTCTCCCGTGTAAATCTATTGGGCCCCACTGCTGTTATTTATGCATCTGGAACTTATCAGAAGCTTCAGAAACTCTTGTGGCCGAAAAATGAAAATTTTAATTATTCGCATCTCTTTCACGAGATTTGACGGCATTTTAATAACGAATTAATGTTAATATGTCTACCCAACCGAACTCTTCATCAGTAATTTATTCTACTTATTAAACAACTAAATATTCGGTTGCATCTGAAAGTTCTCTCGTAGCACAACACGATGTTGTTACTAAAGGAAAGATCCTTTTATCCCCGTATAGAGAATTAAGTTAAGTAACAGTGGATCACTTACACTGAGGCTAAAAGACTTAAGGGATTTAAGAAAGAAGGGGTTAACCATCGGATGCACACGTGTACTATTTTTAAGCATTTTAAAATAACTCTGCTACCTAGTAATTTGTGAAGGATTTAGAAAAACAGACGTTTACTTGGCCACTTTTTAATTTAAGCGCCTACTTTAAAATAAATTACGTCGTTTGAATACGGCCTAGTTTATTTCTTATCGATATAAACACTAGCCTAGAAGGCCAAAAGGGTGATTGTTTATATTTCAGAGTTAGTCAATTCATGCTTTAAATATAGACTTGAGGCCTCAAATATACAATTTTTATCTAGATGGAATTATTTCCTACCCTATGTTGTGAAGCGCACATATTATAGACAGATATATTTTAAAGATCAGTTATTTTACTACGAATATCATTACATAGAAAGAGGAAAGCATGTATGAAATTGTATTCTTTTTTGCTCAAGATCTATCTTCTTCTTCCTCTGACATCACAGCCACTCACAGGCCTCAGGGAGTTCCACTAGTTTCAGAAACACCATTTTTTTACTGGCTCACCATCCTGGTTTCCGGTTTTTCGTATAGCAGCAACGGTTCATTATTATATCTTCTTCACCAAAATCTAGTCAGATCGACATCTTCAAAAATGTTTTTTAGCATATTTTCTGACCAAAGCACGAGTCTTCAAATTCCTCTATCGCGATCTTTCTAGCTATTGTAGCTGATCCAAGCTTCTAACGAATTTGGTTACTTTATTGGGAGAAATTTCATTTAGGTTTTCTAAAAGTGTTGTTCCTTGGGCCTTAGGTTGTGTGATTTTTTTTTCGGCACACAAACCAAAGGAAAATCCTATACCACTCCACGAGCGATGCGTGTGCGGAGAAGACGGTGGACGTTGGACTTGAAGCGGTGTAGGTTGTAGTTTTCGGGAAAGACGTTACTCGGAAGTCCATTCCAGAGCGAGACAGTCCTCCAGACAAAGGAATCCCGCAACAAGGACGTCCTAGGTGTTCGCTACTAGATCGTATGTTGATGAGCAGCTTGTGTTTGACGAGTGTTTCTATTTGGCACAACTCTAGGTGGAATCAAAAGTGCCAGCTCGTTCGAACACCTTCCGTAGTAGTATCGATAACAAAGATATAGGTTCGCCACTTTTCTTCGTTGTTCAAGGCTATCAAGGTTTTTCGGCAACTTTGGGTCATCCACAAGACGAACTGGTCTCCTCTGTATGGAGTCCAATATCTTAAGCAAGTGGTTGGGTGCCGAGCTCCACACATGGGAACAGCATTCCAGAGATGGTCTTATCTGGGCGTTATAGAGCAGCAGGAGCTGATGAGGTGTATACAACTTTTTCGCTCTATAGAGTGCTCCTAGCTTTTGTGCTGCTGCCCTGGCGATTTTGGTGGCGTCACCACGCCATGACTGGTTGCTTTCTACGTTGATTCTCAGCAAGCTTATGGATGAGGCCACAGTCAGTGTTTGTCCTCTCATTGATAAGTCAGGTTCTGCTGGGTTTGCTTTTTTTGAGAAGACAACTGCTTGAGTCGTTCCTGCGCTAAACTGGACATTATTTTCCTCACCCCATTTCAGGATGGCGTTCATATCCTCATTGATGGCAGCAATCTGATTTTCTCGCTCGCGTTGGGAACGAGCAGCGGTCATCGGAGTCCGCGACATGAATGAGGATGTGAGAGTACTGTCGTCTGCAAAGCTGTAAATAGAATTATTTGTCCTGTCTAAGAGATCGTTGATATAGACCCTTGAGGAAACTCCGGCATTGATTTTAAATTCATCCGAGAGATGTCCATCAATACCAACTCGGATGCTTCGATTTCTTAAGAAATTGGAAAGCCATAGAAGCAGCGCTGGTGGTGGCCCGTATGCTGTCAATTTACTCAACAATCCGTCATGCCACACCCTATCAAATGCTTTGTATATGTCGAGAGCCACTGCACGAGATTTGCCGTAGCTCTCGATGGCTTTGATTCATAGGTAGGTCACGTAAGTCAGGAGATCTCCCGTTGATCTGTGCTTGCTGAAGCCATACTGGCTATCGTTTATGACGCCTGCCGATTCGAGATATTTTAAGAGATGTTCGTTGATCAATTTCTCCATGACTTTGGACATGATGGGAACTAAGACAATTGGGCAGTAGTTATTTGGAATCGTTTTTTACCTTTCTTCGGGATTGGTTGCACTTAAGCGCATTTCCAGCTAGAAAGAAAGCATACAGTTCTGTATAATTAATAGGGAGAAAAGCCAGTATAGTGGGGCAGTTAGTTCGGCAGCACAGTTCTTAAGCACTATTGCTGGAACGCCATCCTGTCCTGTGGCCTTGTTAGTGCCTAGGCTTTTGAGTATTGCCTAATTTAAGCTGCTACACATGATCCGAAACTGAAAAAAGTTTTCTGTCGATTGAGAAAAACAAAAAGGTTATTTTGATCTGGATACCAGTACTCATTGGTATATAAAGAAGTCAGTTTGCTACCCTCTATAAAAGAGAACATATGCAAAGTTCACGGGATAAGTATCATATAATAATTACAAAATTAACAGAATGAGAACCACTTCATCTTTTATAGCATATTTTCAGGTAATAAACGTAATATTGGAATTAAGCTTTAAAACTTTTACCATTTTAGAAATATCGGAGATATTCAAGTGCTTTAAGAACTGTTTTCTACAGTTATTGTTTAGTCTGGCTTGAGACGACCTATAGGCTTTGTTGCCTGGCGCCTGATCATACAAAAGAAACGTCTATTGCTTTTTAATTTCGAACATGACATTATTGCAGCTCTTCACTAGAAATATCTAACGCAGGAACTCATTCACTGTATTTCTAGGTTACCATTATTTGACATTTCCTTTTGCTGCAATACTTTCTTGATGAATGGGACGGTAGATACAGACACCTTTCAATCTTAGTACTGCTTGTGCCTCCTCAGATTCTGCTCCTATGGTAGCTTTTGGTAGTTATTTTACTGGTGCTCCTTAACCTCTTTCTATATCTGGAACTAGGGTCCTTTTCCTCTAAATAGGTCATCAAAAAGTTCACCTTAGCGATCCAAAACCTTTTTTTTACACAGAGCAATCCTCACTTAACAGCTTTCCATTACGTTGATTAAGCTAATCGATTTCGTTAATTTGCTGGCTAAAGCCTCTTCATTTTGTGTATTCTAGATCTCATTTTACTTCATCGCCATCCGCATCTCCATTCAATATCTGAGGCTGAAAAAACTTTTTGTCTAAGGTCTTCAAAATGTTTATTGCATCATTTCGGAACACTTTTCTCGTCAAGAAGCTATCTTCACACTTCAGTTTTAAAGTGCGTGGTTCTCAGTTTGAAATTTCTTTGGAATTTTAGCTTTTTATAGATCTTATAGAATTATTTCATTTATTTCCTGGCTCTCTGCGCTTCTCTTCACAATCATTTACAATTTTTTTGATGCAGTTTTGTATATGTTTTGTTCTTCTTTTCGATAGCTTGTACAACTACTCGTTGCGTTTTGTTGAAAAGTCACTGGTGTATAAAGGAGTGAGTGTGTTACCCTCTCTAAAAGAGGATCTACATCGTCATCTGCATCTCGGTCTATATATGCAACAAGAGTTGTCTTCTTCTAAGTAGATCATCAAAAAGTTCATCTCAAAGATGTGAAACCTCTTTTTTGTCATGGAGCAATACTCGATTCAACTTTTATCCTTTTATAGGATCTTCTGTAACTCAGTTTCTTGGTTGAGGTGATAAATTAATTGCTGGTTCAAGATCTTCCTTTTGTGTATTCTAAATCTAATTTTGCTGCAAGACAATCGCATCTCGACCCAGTATCTGAGGTTAATAAAACTTCTGTTCTAAGCAGATTTTTAATCGTTTCAGAACCCTTTTCTAGTCAAAGAGCGATCTTCTAGCTCATGTTTTTTACAGCGCGTGGTTCTCAGTTTCAAACGTCTTTGGAATTTTAGCTTTTTATATATATTCTCATAAAATCATTTAATTTATTTACCGGCTAAAGCGTTCTATGAACTCTCATCTCCTCTCTGCGTTTCTCTTCATAATCATTCTCAGTTTTTCGCTGCAGTTTTATGTTTGTTTTGTTCTGTTCTGTCGGTAGGCTGTTAAACTACACGTTGCGTTTCTCATTTCTAGTTACACCCAGAGTTTTAAATGCAGTACATCTGTGGGATTTTCAACTTGTGCTACATGCTTGATCCCTGACTACAACTGGGTGTCAACTTCGGGCAGCTCAAGTTTCTCACATGTTTATTACCAAGAAAATACAAAATCGGATGGTGGTTGATCTCTGTAGCTATATAAGATTGTTATGTACAGCTGTACACCTATTTGTAGTGGGAAAGTTGAATGAGAAAGAGAATTTCACAGGCATGAGACTAGTACCTTTCGCTCCAAAAGTGAACTGATGGTGCTGCTTATGGTTGACCTGTAGATCTATTATAGAGTTGAAATCATTACCTGAGCAAAACTCAAAAGTCCTTTCTAACATTTCATAAGCCTTTTTCTTTTCTGGTTCTGGCTTACAGAATGAGACAGATCAGGCTCAGGATACATGGGCTCGCGAAGAGGCTCACCAGGGGGTTGATGGGCCTACCAAGGAAGTAGTGCAGGTCGCTGGTAAGATTCTACAAAGGGCACTGTAGGCTTAGACGGCACCTGATTCTGCTGAGGATTGCAGAGGAGGGGGATTGTAGAAGGTGCATGGAAGACGATGAGACCCCATACCATCTACTTATGGAATGCCTTCGCGTGGGCAAGATTTAGAAAGCGACGCGGATCGAGCCAGATTTAGTGTGTCGTGTTAGTCTGAAGGAGATGCGGGCTTTCTTAAGGAAGACCGGCATCCTGGAGAATCCCTAACGCGGGCTGAGGCACAACGGGCCCAATTGGTGGTCCAAGTGCAAGGCCCGCTGGGGGCCACCGCTTCTGATACTGATACTGATCTGGCTTACTTGCCGTGTGGGCAGATGATCTCTATTAATTCTAGTATTGCAGGTTCGATAACTTTAACGCATAGTAAGATGAATTTGTTCATTAAAAATGTTGTAAATATCGTTTTCTCATAGTTTATTTGCTTGCTAGTATTAAATTTTGTGGGCTCGGTCAATTTTGACACCGTAAATACCTCATTATCTCAAATTGTGCAGAACCCCATACTAGAACCCAACCTAACATCAATAAAATAAGTTTCAATACTAATAAATTGTACTCCTAATCTGTACAATTTTGCACACTTATTTAGAAATTTCTGCATAACCTTCTGAAAGAACTTATGCCATAACAATGAAAAGGTATTTTAAAATTTTGCGGTGGTACAGGTCGGGGAACTCCTTTTTCTTTGAGAGGCTGCCATTTCTTTGAAAAGTGTTTTCAAATTTCCAAAACAGTTGTGCAAAATTAAGAGTTTAATTTAATGCTGTTGAAATAATTTTTGTTGGGTTTAGGGGGAAACCCGTCAAGTTGGTTCCCCATTAAAAAAATTACTGCTATTTCTAGCAGGGAAAGGTGGAAATTTTGAAATAATGTGCGCAAAATGTTGCAAACTCTAAATAGTATTTTTTTTGTTAAAAAGTATTTTGAGGGGCAAACTTGCATTGACCCTCTTATGTTCCTGGGGAGATTGTTTATTGTTGGTTGAAGATGGTTTAAGAGTCTTTGTTGAAAAGTTTTTAGTTGAATTTTTTATTATTTAAATGACGTGCATTGATAATGGTTATGACTTATGACAGAATATTGGGCCCAAGGTTGAATGCCTAATTTATGCAGCTGCAGAAATCTATACATACTATACGCGGCATCGAAACCAAAAAAGAAGCTTTCTACCGGTTAATAAAAAGAAAACGGTTACTATGATCTCGATACCAGGACTCACTGGTGTATAAAGCAGTGAGTCTATTACCCTTTAGAAAAGAGGAACAACATCGCCATCTGCATCTCCGTCTATATCTGGCAACTAGGATTCTTTTCTTCTAAGTAGGTCATCAAAAAGTTCATTTCATCGATCTAAAACCTGTTTTTTTTTATCATCCTCATTTAGCAGATTTACATTATGTGGTTCTCGATTTCAAACTCCTCTTTTCAAATTTTATCCTTTTGTAGAATCGTATATCGTTCAATTCTTGGTTGAGCTAATCGATTTCGTTGATTTGCTGGTTAAAGCCTCTTCCTTTTGTGTACTCGTATTCTAGATTCAATTTAGCTGCATCACCATCCGCATCTCCACCCCACATCTGGGGCTAATGAAATTTCTCCTCTAAGCAGGTCTTCAATCGTTCAAAACCAACCCTTTTCTCGCCAGAGAGCGATCTTCTAACTCTTGTTTTATAGTAAGTAGTTCTCACATTGAAACTTCCTTGGAATTTTAGCTTTTTATAGATATTCTTATAAAAACCATTTAATTTCTTCTCCGGCTAAAGCGTTCTATGAATTAATAATTATCATTTCCCCTCTACATTTCTCATTTTTTGCTGCAGTTTCATGTCTGTTTTGTTCTTTTTTCGGATAGTTTGGTAAACTAATCGTTGCTTGCAGTTTTTTCCTAATTCTATCATCTGTGGGATTTTCAACTTGGGCTACATGCTTGATCCCTGACTACAACTGGTTTTGAACTTGGGGTAGCTCAAGCTTCTTACATGTTTATTACCAAGAAAATACAAAATCAGATGATGGTTGATCTATCTTTATTTTTCTCTGTAGCTATATTGTCACGAATAGTTTAGGGGGTAGCGCTTTTTTTTTATAGAATAACTTCTCAGAGAAGAGCCGCGTCGCGATTAGTATAATGACGGGGTCTCAATGCTTCCTTTACTCTACCACTGTATGTTCTATTCGTGAGGACACGCCTTGTTTAGCATGCCGGGGGGTAACTGAGGTAGGCCGGGACCGAGTTACGTGGGGTAAGAAGAGATGATAAAGTAAGCACGTTTAGTTTATAACAATAACAATGTATTAACGATAAAACTTTAACAATGATTATTGGTCAGAAAAATGAGATTCTATTATACCCGATTACTACGGTGCGCATGTTTTCTCGATTTGAGGTACTGTTTATAGGTCTTTGTTTACTGTCTTATAATTTATAGTCTTTCTTAAGAGTTGGGTTTTATTTAAGAGCACTAAAATATTTCACTAAACTTTTTAACTGACTATTTAGACACTTGTTTTTCTCAGAACTCTGACAAACTTCTTGTTTTGACTTTACTATGGTGGTTGTGAAACCCCTGGTCCTAGCAGTCGTCAAGTGACTAACCGGTACCAAGTTTGGTAAGGAATAATGGAGTAGAACCTAAAGCAGCTGTATAGCTAACTTTAAGAGCGGATAGAACCCGAAAGCAGTCGTCAAATGACTAACCTGGGAGCTGGAGGTGAGACCAAAGTCTGCCGAACTGAAGGTTCGTTAGCGTATTTATTATTAAAAGAGTGATGATCATGGCATGCTTAAGGTTGAAAGTCGCTCCCGTGGATTGCTCGCGTTGTTTATAGTTTGCTTTTAATGTTTATATAACAATCTTAAAGTTCAAGTTCAAACTTACGACAGGGTGATATTTCTTTAGTAGCTTATGCATTTTAGTAGATTACAATATAACGAAATTATGTACAGCTCTATGCTGGAAACATCTATTTGTAGTGGGAAAGTTGAATGAGAATGGGAACTTAACAATTTCTGGTTCTGGCTTACAGAATGAGACAAACGAGGCTCATGATACATGAGCCCGCGAAGAGACTCACCAGGGAGTTGATGACCCTACCAAGGAAGGAGTGCAAGGCGCCGCCGGTAAGATTCTACACAGGGCACTGTAGGCTTAGATGGCACCTCACTCTGCTGAGAATTGCAGAGGAGAGGGAGGGTAGATGGCGCACGGAGGACGATGAGACCCCATACCATCTACTTACGGAATGCATTCGCGTGAGCAAGATATAGAAAGTGACGCTGATCGAGCCAGATTCAGTGTGTCTTGTTCGTCTGAAGGAGATGCGGGCTTTTTTTTAAGGAAGACCGGCATACTGGAGATTCCCTAACGCAGGCTAAGGCAAAATAGGCCCAATTGGTGGTGTAAGTGCAAAATCCGCTGGGGCCACCTCTTCTGATACTGATACTTATCTGGCTTACTTTCCGTGTAGGTAGATGATCTCTCTTAATCCTAATATTGATGGTTCGATAACTTTAATGAATACTAAGATGAATTTGTCATTAACAATTTTGTAAATGTCGTTTGACATAGTTTATTTGCTTGCTAGTATTAAATTTTGTTGACTCGGTCAAGTTTGACATCCGAAATACCTCATTATCTCAAATTGTCTACACAGTCCCATACTAGAACCCGCTTTAACCCAAATAAAAAATGTTTCAATACCGATAAATTATACTCGTAGTATGTACAATTTTGCACAATTATTTTAAAAATTTGCAGTTATGTCTTGTCAAAGGAAAACATATCGCCTCCCACCGAACTGGATCAAAGTTACATTTTTCTCAATACAAAATGGCATAGATGGCTCGATAAGGAAATATATGAAAGAAGTTAACTTAACATGTGCAAAATTATCAGATCAAAATGGCAATGAAAACTAACTTTGATTGAGTTCGAAGGCAATATTTTTCTTCACTGAGTTAGAATAATTCGTTTCGGAAGGGAGTGCAAAATTTTAAAACAAGTGTGCTAAATTGTGCAAAATTATCAAAACAAAATGGTTGAATTCAGTGGGGAAATAGTCTTTCTTTCAGAGGACATAACTTTTTAGTTGGGGTCGGAAGAACTACTTTTCCTTGAGAGGGTGCCATTTCTTTGAGAAGGGTGTGCAAAGTTCCAAAACAGTCGTGCAAAATTAAGAGGACAAATTAATGGTAGTGAAATAATTTTTGCTGAGTTTAGGGAGAAACGCGTCAAAAAACACGGCCATTTCTGCAAAATTTGAAAGTAATGCGTGCAATATTGTGCAAAATGTTATAAATTCTTGAAAGTATTTTTGTAATGAAGTATTTCGAGCACTTGGACTTGAACCGACCTTGTTATGTTCCTAGGGAGATTGTGTACTACAATTGAAGATAGTTCAAGGTGCGTCCTGATCTGAACATTTTTCTCCGAACAAACCGAACGCGCAGCGCGCGCACGAACAAACGGTCCGCGCAAATGATCGCTATGATCGGAGCATTTCCCCAGATTTATTAATGCCAGTTCCCACAGATTTCCTTCTCTTGGTCTTTTCTCTTCTGAAACTAGAGAGAGTATGGTGTCCATTTTCCTTTTTTGCTTCTCCCTTAGAACAAGCGTAATTTTTCTTGATTTTATTGTAATATATAAGCCATGTTTAGGATTCTACAGTACAGGATGTGTCTGCCTCGTAGTCATCAATTAATTCTAAACATTTTCCAATATTCTACTCCGTTGCTGAATCCGTTGATTCACTCATTCTTATTTTTAATAATTGCAGAAAATGCTGTAAACGTTCCACCCACTCCAAACGCTACAAATATACCGTCTCGACTGAACACCAACGAACAAACGCGCGCCTTTGTGCAAGCCACATTTACCGACAGTCAATGGAACATGTTTGGCGTATTCTGTCACTAACACTAACTAATTGGTTGTGTTCGGCGCGGAGACGACACGTCCTGACTAGCCGAATTCGTTCGTGCGCGGGCTGCGCGTTTGGTTCGTTCACGGAGTAAAATGTTCAGATCAGGACGCATCTTTACATAACTTTTATTGGAAGGTTATTAGATGAATTTTTAATTACTTAAAAGTTATAATAGCTGTAACTGAATATTTTGTTAATGTTATTAAATGTAAAGATCACTAACCTTATTTACGCTAAAAACAAATAATTTCATTCAGATTACAATGGAATGCTTTTAATATTTTCAGTATTTTAGGAAAGGTCATTAATGTATCCCACATAATCAAATTCCAGACTAAAATATTGAAGATTTAAGCTCAAGTTGTTGCAACAATTTATTTTTGTACCTCATTATATTTAACGAGTGTAATTACATCACGGTGTTTTGATTTCAAATGCGGCCAGAGATATTTTCAAAATGTAGCAAGCACTTGCATATATATATTTCTGATAGATAAAAATCGATCATTATATAAAAACCATTAATTTCAAACTGTGTTTCCTGTTTCAGATTTAAAAAATCCATGCATGGAACACATGTGGTATACGCTAAAGCAAAAATAAATCATTACTTTTTATTTTAAATAAGCAGTTGCTCGAAAACAATGCTTTAACTTTCAGGAATCGAGCAGATGTTATGTGAATCTAAGGTATCTTTTCAAAAATCATGGGGCCACATTTCAAGCGATCCTTGTTTTGTGCACCTTTCTTCACCCTGCTAGGTACCTTCTTTGATTATTAGAATGATTATCGACTTATAGAAGGATGGCAAGGGGGTAAATCAATTCTTATATAGATGGATTAATTAATCCTAGTATAGATATACGTTGTCATAAAAAAGCAAGTATAAAATGGGTTATTTTTATTAAATGGTTTAACTAAAATTTGACTTTTGCCTCAGTTCATGATTGTTTGAAAATGACGTGCGTTACCTGTAAAATTTTACATTTTCCCCGAAAAAATCGAAAGATTTCCTCTTTTGGGAAATCAGGAAAATGCCATTAGAAAAAAATTGCTTTTTTCTAATTTTGAATCAATGTAGCAGTTTTGAGCAATGGAATATGACGTTTGTCATTACAATGCAATGATTTAAAAGGTTATTAAAAATCTAAAATTGATTGCAGTTTTTGACAATATAAATATTTTTTTAAATTAGCAGAATTTTTAATATCTATCATATTACTCTAAACTTTATATCTGGGCATGCGCGTCTTTTATCAATAATTGATCTTGGGTTCAGTACCTCCTATAACAGCGGTTCCCAACCTTTTTTTAAAGATCTGTATAATTTTAAGCGCCACTACCATTCCATTGAATACCTATATCAGTGGGGGGGGGGGGGGGATTTTACCCCCCACTCCCCACTTCCTCGGATACCCAAAAAATTTCGAAAAAATGGGAGAAATTGAAAAAAAAAACAACGTAAAAAATTGTTCCGAAAGTTTATAAAAGTATTATAAAACAAAATAAAAAAAAATTATTAAAAAACACGTTATTGAAACACGGTTTTCGGCGAAAAAAGCGAAAGAGTTCAGCTACGAGGTCGGAGATGGCAAAAATGGGAAGAAAAAAATTGCTTTATGAGAAAAAAAAAACAAAAATTTTTGAGGGAAAAAATTTTAAAAAGGTAAAAAATTGTTCGGAAAGTATTATAAAACGAAATAAAAAAAAGGAAAATAAAAAAAAATAAAAACAAACGATTGTTCGGAAAGTTAATAAAAGTATTATAAAACTAAATAAGAAATAATTGTTCGGAAAGTTAAGGGGGTATTATAAAATGAAATAAAGAGAATAAATTAGAAAATGCCATTAGAAAAAATAGATTTTTTCTAATTTTGCCTCAGTGTACCACCAGCTTTGAGCAATGGAATGTGGCTTTTGTCATTACCATGCACGGGCACGGAGACCCAAAAATTTTCGAAAAAATGGAAAAAATTTAAAAAAAACGTAAAAAATTGATCCGAAACTTTATAAAAGTATTATAAATCAAAATAAGAAAAAAAAATAGTAAAAAAAAGTTAGAGAAACACGATTTTCGGCGAAAAAAGCGAAGGAGTTCAGCTACGAAGTCGGGGATGGCAAAAATGGTAAGAAAAAATTGCTTTACGAGAAAATAAAAATAAATTTTGAGGAGGGAAAAATTGAAAAAGGTAAAAAATTGTTCGGAAAGTTGATATAAGTATTATAAAACGAAATAAGAAAAAGGAAAATAAAAAAAAATAAAAACAAACGATTGTTCGGAAAGTTAATAAAAGTATTATAAAACTAAATAAGAAAAAATTGTTCGGAAAGTATTATTATAAAATGAAATAAAGAAAATAAATTAGAAAATGCCATTAGAAAAAATAGCCTTTTTCTAATTTTGCATCAGTGTACCAGCTTTGAGCAATGGAATGTGACGTTTGTCATTACAATGCAATAACCTTTTTTTTAAAGATCTGTATATTTATTTTAAGTGCCACTACCATTGAATTTGAATACCTATATAAGTCATCACTGGGGGGGGGGGGGGTTTTACCACCACCTCCCACCTTCTCGGATACCCAAAAATTTTCGAAAAAATGGGAAAAATTAAAAAAAAACGTAAAAAATTGTTCCGAAAGTTTATAAAAGTATTATAAAACAAAATAAGAAAAAAAAATAGTAAAAAAAAGTTAGAGAAACACGGTTTTTGGCGAAAAAAAGCGAAGGAGTTCAGCTGTTCAGCTACGAGGTCGGGGATGGCAAAAATGGGAAGAAAAAGATTCCTTTACGATAAAAAAAAATTTGAGGAGGGAAAAAATTGAAAAAAGGTAAAAAAATGTTCGGAAAGTTAATATAAGTATTATAAAACAAAATAAGAAAAGAGAATAAAAAAAACGATTGTTCGCAAAGTTAATAAAAGTATTATAAAACTAAATAAGACAAAATTGTTCGGAAAGTTAATAAGAGTATTATAAGATGAAATAAAGAAAATAAATTAATAAAAAAATAAAAATTAGAGATAGGCGGCTTTGGGCGAAGAAAAAGTTGAAAAAAAGGAAAAAAAAGTTTCGAAACCGGAGGCAAAGGTTGAGAAAAAGCTTAAGAAAAATTAAAACTCAATTCCATATATCATAGTTTCACTTCAGTTGTGTGCTTATAAAGGTGAGACACATAATTTTTTTGTTTCAATATATTAGCTTTTGTTTTTGGTTGCGTTTATTTGTTTATTTTATGTTTTGTTTGGCATACCACCGATAGTTCATGCACCATAGGTTGGGAACCGCTATCCTCTAGGTTTAGACCGAAGCGTTTGTCTGTGACGTCATATGATTTAAGCCGTGAGTTCCTTTACTATCTATGGACGCTGTCTATTTTCCTGAGGTTTTATGTAGGTACTAACAACAATATGAAATAATCTGATACAACGTATTATAATAATCCTTTTGAAGTGGTAAAACTTCTTTAGGCGCGTTCAGCACATTTTTATCTCAAAAAGTGGAAATTAAAAATTTGGCAAGTTTTTAGGCAACACTTGGGGACAAGCTAAGGTCATTTGTTTTCGGCGATCCGATTTTCTGTTTCCGAATTATTACGTTACATGTGCGATTTCTCAAAATTTTGCTTTTATACATGATAACTGTAAAACAAATAATTTTGACGAAATTTTCTGGACCCGTTCTTTTTGGCCAAAAATGCTCGAGGGTCGGAAAAATCGTGACGACAGTCGAGCAGGGAATTTCTAGGAGAAAAACTCTCTAAATGCTTCTCAATTCGAAAATGTCGGAAAATGAACTTTTGAGGGAAAATCGATTTATAGGTAAAAAAATATAAGGTTTTTATTTTTTTTTTTTGAGAAAAATAATATTTTTATGGGAAAGCTGATCCCTTGGCGAGAATCTACGCCAAAAGCCGTACAAGGAGACACTGTATAAATGATGATGCTCTTTATACAGGGTGAGCTAGTTGAATTTAAAGTTTTCGCCGTTTCGAGCCTTGTCACGACACGTCACCACAATATTTTATTATTAAAAGCCGAATAATTAAGAGTAACTAAACGTCCCTGCATTAAAGAGGAGGATTACGCGTATAACATTTAAAAATATCCCATCCATTGGTGCGATTAAATTAGTGATTTTTTTTGAATTTCAGTCTGAAAAATTATACTTTAATCGTACGTGCAACATTACTTTCAAAATAAATTATCTTATATTCGTAAACCAACAAACAATTTTCCGTACGAGATTGGGAAATACAAGAAAATGGATGTTAAAGGGAAATATGCAGACAATCTTAAAAAATGTCCATAATTCGTCACTTTTATGAATTTGAATAGATAGCTTTGCTTTTGATGCATTATGGGAAATTTGAATGAATACGTCTTCCAATATTTTGACATGACGTTTAAGTTAAAATATGCGGATTTATACATTAAATTGGTGAAATCTCTATGAAAACGGTTTGAAGCCAGAAAAATGGGTTGGGATCGAAACGTTTCGAATTTTTTTGGTGATCAGGTACAGTTTCTGTCGATTTCAAGGCAGATTTCGAAGTAAAATTTAATTCTCAGCATATCGATGCAAGTAAGTAGATTTATTTACCTAAAATATCATTTAAAACGATTTGAACGGGAAAATCGGTCAAGATCGGAGAATTTGAATATTTTCAAACAATATTTTATTGGTCGGAAAATATGGACGTTTTTCATAATGTTGAAGGTCGCAAGAAATCTTGTCTTGCTCGGCTATTTCTTGTCTTGTCTTGCAAAGCAAGATAGGAAATGTTCAATTTCTTGTTCTTGCAAATATCTTGCTAGCCTATTTCTTGTTCTGGCTGCAAGACTCTTGCTATTTCTTGTTCTTGCTTTATAAAAAGAGGGTTTTTCGGCTGTCGCTATATGAACAAGAGTTTGGAGAATTCTCTACAAACTAGCCACGAAATGCACATTGCAGTTGTCGGGTGGCCACAAAATATACAATACAATACAATACACAAAAAAGTCACGTGTAACACATGTTTGATATAATACCCTTGTTACGTTTCGTCCTCAAATATATGAATACTTCATGCCTATCTCTCCGCTCGCTTCGCTCGCTCCGGAGGCCCAACCAACAAAGCCTAACCAAAACTGACCTAACGCATGAAAATCAACTACATATATTACAGTCATTCAAAAATTATCCAATTTAACTTGGCCCACAAAACATGGTTTTACCAAAATTAAAATATCAATTATTTTAATTTTGTTTGTATTGACCTGTTTTTTTAATGGTCAATATTCCGAACCCTTTCACATCTTTTTTGCCCATTTTTACATCTTTATTTCATTTGGCCGATTTTTGCAACGACCTGAAATACATTGGTTTTAAAAAATACCCTCTTTTCTGTACGACACTGAAGTAGACTTACTAATTCCAATAATTTACGCCATAACATAATCCAAAAATAATAAAAAATCCTCTGAAAATAAGAAAGTTATTATGCATTAAAGAAGTTCTAATTTAATTTTGCCCACAGTGTACACTGTACATAGGTACTTGAACTAGATGGAGGTCAATATCGACATGCGAACTTTCAGAGTTCGATGTAGGTTTTGTCATTTCAAAGATATGAAGGACAGACAAACTGATACACATACAGAGGTATAAATGGCCCTACAATTCTGGCATTTTAGTATAAAATCTTAAAAATTATGTCAATTATGTTAATCTTACATTTGTCATACTTCCAATTTATGACATCTGTATTTTGAGACCATTATTATTTTTAAGGTATTTCTTCAGATGTGACTCTTGAGCGTCATTCTGATTCCTTTGAAATAATAACGGTTATTTTTTGAAAAATTCTTAATCTTTCAATTCCGACTTTATACATATCTAATACATACAGCCTAATAAAATAAGAAGGTAAAAATAATATGAGGGTTACATTTGGGCCTTATTTAACGAAGAAAGGAAGCTTTGAAAAGTAAATAACACCTTGAAAGGTGGTTTTTATCTCAATCTTTTCACGCAGGTCGCAGAAAGAGGCAATTTCAATATTTGCTTATCCCATGCGAGGGGAAAAATATGACCCACTATTCGGTTAAGGGCTACTTCCTGTCGGAAATCTAGACCAGCCCCGGAAGTACTTGCGATTTCATTTCATTAGACCACTTGCATCAGTGCTCGAATATCTTCATTGTACAATCTCAGGATGATATATACCCGCCCACCAGCTATTTTATGTACAGGGTGGAATTTCGGAGAAGAACGCGAAACAGTCAATATAAAAGCTCAAGTTTTATTTTAAATTTCCAATTATTCAGATTATTTTCCCAAATTTAAATAATTATTATTATATAGAAAATGTGTATAGAAAACTGCGAAGGAGTAGAACATACCATATGCATATTCTCATATTCACATTAATTCTTGCTTTTAAATTCAGAATAAAATGAAAATACTTAATTCTGAGTTCGAAAGTAAGAATTATGCTTAGTTATCAGTTGCACACTAAGAATTAATCGAGAATCCTTAATTCCATGTTTTAAAATTAAAATGAGCTTGCGTCAAAGCTTTGATGTTAGAATAATATTAATTCTCATCACTTTCAAACTCAGAAATCTGAGTTTAAAACTTAAAATTCTGCTCAATTCTGATTTTCACATTGGGAATAAATCTTAATTTTTTAATTTGAAATTAACCTTATTGCATATTAAGAAAGTGCCTTTTCTGAACGTTAACTTTGAAACTCGTCATTAAGGATTTTCGTTTATTCCATGGTTTAAACCATTGCCTCCCACTTATAGGAAGTAGTGTTTAAACACGGAATTAACCTTAATTTTGATTTTGGAACTCGGAAATATGTCTATTTTGCCTTTAATACTAGCAATAGGGATATTTTCTTATTTCTGAGACTTTGAAACTAGGAGTGAAGTGCCTCTTCTTAATTCAAGCTCGAAATTAAGGATTTTTTTTCTTATTCTTGAGGTTGAAATTCTGAATTAATTTTAATTCTGGCTTTGAAACTCGGAAGTAAGCCTGACTCCTAAACTCGGAATTCCAGATATTTTCCTAATTCTGGTTACTGAGTATGCAAAACCTTAATTAAGACTTTGAAACTAGAAGTGAAATGCTTTTTCGTGTTCAAGCCTGAAATTAAATGTTTTTCCTTATTCTAGCGGTTAAAATTCTGAATTAATCTTAATTCTAATTCTGACTTAAGCCTAATTCTGACATCTAAACTCTGAGTTCAGAATATTTTCTTAATTCTGGTTACTGAGTATGCAAAAGCTTAATTAATACCTTGAAACTAGGAGTGAAGTGCTTTTTCTTATTCAAGCCCGAAATTAAAGATTTTTCCTTGTTCTCGCGGTTGAAATTCTGAATTATTCTTAATTATGACTTTGAAACTCAGAAGTAAGCCTAATTCTGACTCCTAAACTCGGAATTCCGGATATTTTCTTAATTCTAGATACTGAGTATGCAAAAGCTTAATTAAGACTTTGAAACTAGGAGTGAAATATACTTTTTCATATTAAAGCCTAAAATTAAAGATTTTTCCTTATTTTCGCGGTTGAAATTCTGAATTATTCTTAATTCTGACTTTGAAACTCGGAAGTAAACCTAATTCTGACACCTAAACTCGGAATTCGGGATATTTTCTTAATTCTAGTCACTGAGTATGCAAAAGCATTATTAAAACTTTGAAACTAGCAGTGATGTGCTTTTTCTTATACAAGTCCGAAATTAAAGGTTTTCCTTATTCTCGCGGCTGAAATTCTGAATTAATTTTAATTATGACTTTGAAACTCAGAAGTAAACCTAATTCTGACCCCTAAACTCGGAATTCCGGATATTTTCTTAATCCTAGTTATTGAGTATGCAAAAGCTTAATTAAAACTTTGAAACTAGGAGTGAAGTATACTTTTTCGTATTAAAGCCTAAAATTAAAGGTTTTTCCTTATTCTGGTAGTTGAAATTCTGAATTAATCTTAATTCTGACTTTGAAACTCGGCAGTAAACCTAATTCTGACACCTAAACTCGGAATTCGGGATATTTTCTTAATTCTGATCACTGAGTATGCAAAAGCTTAATTAAAACTTGGAAACTAGGAGTGAAGTTATACAACTCCGAAATTAAACGTTTTTCCTTATTCTCTCAGTTGAAATTCTGAAATAATCTTAATTCTGACTGCAACTCGGAAGTAAGCCTAATTCTGACTCCTAAACTCGGAATTGCGAAAATTGTCTTAATTCTGGTTACTGAGTATGTTAAGATATTGAAACTAGGAGATTTTTCCTTATTCTCGCAGTTGAAATTCTGAATTAATCTTAGTTCTGACTTTGAAACTCGGAAGTAAACCTAATTCTGACTCCTAGACTCGGAATTTGGGATATTTTCTTAATTCTGGTTACTCAGTACGCAAAAGCTTAATTAAGACTTTGAAACTAGGAGTGAAGTGAATTTTCTTATCCAAGCCCGAAATTAAAGGTTTTAAGGGAAAACCTTTAATTTCCCGTGTTTGAAATTCTGAAATAATTTTAATTCTGAATTTGAAACTAGGAAGTAAGCCTAATTATGTCTTTCAAACTCGAAATTAGGGATATTTTCCTAATTCTGAGTACTGAGTATGCAAAAGCTTAATTAAGACTTTGGAACTAACTCAAATTCTACTTAGAATATTTCTTCAATTATGAGTTTAAAATTAAGAATAAATTTGAATTCTTACTTTGAAGCTCGTAGCTTAGCATAATTCTGTCATTTAAATACAAAATGTAAGTTATTTACTTAATTATGAGCTTGAAACACAGAATTAAGTTTAATTCTGACTTTCAAATTCGGAATTAGTCCAAATTCTCACTTTTAAACAAAGAATTAACTATTTTTCCTTAATTGTGACTCTTAAACAAGGAATTCGAGATTTTATACCTTCTTGAAACTTCAGCTTAATTAGGATTTTCAAACTCGAAATTAAAGATTTTTCCTCAATTCTGAATATGCAATTCGGAACTAAGTTAATTTCGATCTTGAAAGTAGAAATTAAGGATTTCTGCTCAATACTTTTCCAATATTGAAATGGAATTAAGGGCTTCCGCTTAATTCTAATTGTTTAGTACAGAATTAAGCTTATTTCTGAATTTCAAACTCAGAATTTGAGAAATAACTTCTTGAAATCAGAACTAAGTTAAATTTTCAGATTCATTGTCCTTAATTATGTGTTTCAAACTGGAAGTTGAAGTCATTTCTGACTTAATTGATGTGTCCTTAATTTTGGGAATGAAACTTGAAACTAAGCCTAATTCTCACATTCAAACAAATAATAATTTTTTTTTATAACTCTAACTTTGATTTTTCTTAATTTTGATCTGAAACCGGTAAGTAACGAAGCTGGATTCTGATTTTCAAGCTAAGAATTAAGGATTTTTCATCAAATCACATTTTGGAACTTGGAATCAAGCCTAAAAAAATTCGGAATTAAGAATTATGTTCAATTTTGAATTTTAATCTGGAACAGCATTAAAGAAAAATGCAAAATTTCGTTTTTGAAAGTAAGAATTGTGCTTAATTATAAGTTACATTTTAAGAATTAATCGAGAATCCTTACTTCCGAATTGAAAATCAGAGATAAACTTAATTCCGTGTGTTGTACACACATTCACGTATTCAGAAAATTCTCGATAAAACTATTGTGTAACTATAATTAATTAAAAGAAACGCACCAGCATTGTCACTACATTATATCTCTAAGCGCAAAATTTCAATCAAAAATCAAGCCAAAACAAACGCGACAAGCGGCGAAAATCACAGATCAAAGGGATACCGACAAGTGGACGCACTAAGAATGTGCGCCAATCGGCCTTTCCAGGCGGCGCTGAAAACAGCCGTTGCCATAGGAACCGAGTAAACAAAATAGAATACAACGTGCTTTATGACGATCTGTGACGTAAAATCGGGACGTGTGAACGTGTGCGTATGTTAGTAAATAGCTAATGGTAATGCTAAATATGCTGAAAAATGTACAAATAATTATTAATATTATTATTGGCATAATAGGAATGGGTGTCTATAGCAAGACAAAGCATCAAGACAAAGCATCAATAAAATCGCTCTCATAATTTTTATCAATTGACGCGGACAAAGTAGTTAAAATAATTTGTGTTTAGTACCAAAGTGTGTGAAAAAAAATTGGCTATGCAGTGAGTTAATAATAAACAGTTCTACTTCTCTGCTTTTTACAGAAACAATGAAAAATGTTTCTAATCTTATTCTATTAATTGAATGATAAGCACACCAAAATTTGTTTCAATACTTTTTGCTGCCTCTTATTGTTAAATTCCGATGTATTCTTCAAGATATATTTTACAACTTTTTTGTGCAAGAAGATAAGACATCTGTGAATGAACATTTTGTGTTTGTGTGTCAAAGAAGAAAAAAATAAACTGTTTGGATACAGCCTAAAGAAGTGAAATAAATTAATTTAAAAAGAATTAAACTAAAGAATACATACATCACATTGACATGGGTAAGAATAATATTGGCGGGTTTAAATGTTGCAATGACGGTAAGGAGCTAACTTGTTACTACTGCATCTCATGTAAAACAATTCAACATAGAAGTTGTACTGAGAGAAAAAAGAACGTAACTTATATAAAGGATTACCGGATCTATTGCAGTAAGAAATGCGAAGAACATGCACTCTCAGAAGTTAGTGAAAATGAGATTGAATTAATTGGGGAGCTGAGACATATGATCGAGGAGCTACAAACGGAAATCTTAGAAAAAAATAAACTATTACAAAAAGACAAAGAAATTCTATCACTTTTGTGGAAGATGCTACTGAGGTTGAGAAACAGTTTCAAGATGAAATTGCTGAGCAACATAAAAGAATTAAAACACTACAAAATAAACTTGGTGAAGAACAAAAAAAAATATGAGGCAACTAAGAAAACTGAAGAGCAAACACAGAAATTAATTAATGAGCAAAAAAAACAAATTGGAAAACTGAAAAAAGAGCTTAAGGAAAGGGAGGTTCAGCCAAAAAGGGATAGAAAAAGAACACAAGACCCTGCCGATGATGCTTTGGAAGCAATAAATATTGAACAAATAACTAAGCTAAATAGTGAGATTGCTAACACAACGGCGATCAATACAAAACTGAAAGACAAAATTTCCATGCTTACTGAAGAGCATAATAATCTGAAAACTCTATTTAATGATCTTAATAAAATGAATAGGGATATGGTTGACACAATAAGAACGCTGGAAACCAATAATAAAATTAATCAGGAAGAAATTACAGCCTTACGCGACGAGTTAAACCAAAAAATGATCCAGAGCAGCGGTAATATTAAGGGAAGCCGGCCACCACAAATTGTCCTTATTGGTCATAGATCGGCAGTCCAGGGTTGTGCAAATCTTTTGAAGCACAATACGCAGCGTAGGTATGACATAAACTCGCAATATACTGAAACTTCCTTATTTAATGACAATGTGACTCAAGCGTTTTTGTATAGCAGAAATATGACTAGTCGTGACTATATAATATTTTTTGTTGGAACTGTAAATGTCAAGAATCAAGTCAATATATCAGCCGACGAATATAATAAACTCTTGTCATTGGCAGGGAAAACAAATCTAATAGTGGTTGGGCCACCATTTGCAAGTGATAAAAATCTTAATGGCTCTATTTTAGAAATGAATAATCAAATGTTTCAATTGTCTCGTAATAGTCCTCATAAAAATATATTTTTGACTTTTGACTTTTTTATGCACTCGTATGAAAGATCTTCAAATGGTGAACCATCTTAGGCAGCGAAAAAATTATTAATAAAATTTATTTCCACCGAACTATTACTTTCACGTCAGTTCAATGATTTGGATAATTGCAGGAGCCCAACGGTTTCGAATAACCATAGTACTGAAAATGTGAATGATGTTTTTTTAGGATAAGGGATAAATTAACTGTAAATAATGTAAATATCTCACTCGATGGCCATTTGGATAGAAATGAGGTGCGAACTGGGGATAGTACTCTTCTAAAAATTCTCCATCTTAATATTCAATCTCTTAAAAAGAAAACTCATTTGTTAGAAACTTTTTTACTAAACTATGAACACGATATTGTGTGTATAAGCGAGCACTGGTTACAACCAGATGAGCTGACCTGTATCCATGTGGGCGGTTTCGTACATGTATCAGGTTTTGGAAGGTCAGACCGCAGGCATGGTGGTGTTGCCATATTTGCTAAAACTACAATAAATACTTATCCATTGCCCTTTGATGTGGTGGCTATGTCTGATGAGATCCATTTTGAGGTTGCGGGAGTTCTGTATGATACCATGCAGATTATAACTGTCTACAGATCACCTATAGGCGATTTAAACACATTTTTAAACAAACTGACAGAGTTATTGGATGTTTTGCAATTAAATTCGGGAGTTGTAATTACTGGGGACTTTAATGTGCATTTTCAGGCTGGCACTGTAGAATCATTGGCTTTGTGTAATCTTTTGGAGTCCTACGGACTATCCAGGGTGGTTTTTCAGCCTACTAGGAAAAATGCATGCATTGATAATGTTTTTACAAATATTAATGGAAATTTTGCTTATAAAATCATAGACACATGCTTATCGGATCACTTAGCGGTTTCATTCAGTTGTAGATTGTTTGTTCAGCCTCATACTGCGTGTAAGGTTAGGGTAGCTTATAGGCCTATCACGGATCTGGGGCTATCATGTTTACACCGGATAGTTGGCCTTATGGACTGGTCATTCGTTAATGATGAATCAATTACTCCTGATGCAATGTTTAAAATGTTTATTGATATTATGGTGGATGCTTGTGAAATAGCATTCCCTGAAAAAACGAAAATGACCAGTACAAACAAATTTAATAAAACGTATAAAATCCACTGGTTTTCAGATGAAGTAAAACAAATGAGGGAAACATTGAAGTTTTTAACTAGGCTAAGCTACTCTACACCATTCCTAGTGCCGCCGGATTTTCTAAGGTCATTCCGTGTAAGTTATAATAATTTTATCCAAGAAAGTAAAAGGCGAGCCAACGACAGACATATAATCAATTCAAAAAATAAAAATAAAGCCGCCTGGGATATAATAAAAAATAATAATCCGGTAAAAGATAATACCAGTTCTGACTGCTTGAACGCAAACGACTTTAATAACTTCTTCTCTGACATTGCCGGAAATTTGAAGAGGAATCTTCCTGTTTCGAACGTTGATCCCTTGAGTTACTTACATACAATAAATATTAATACCAACGAAAGTTTCAGTTTCGATGAAGTTACTTATATTGATCTTAGAGATATAATAGCCAATATTAAAAACAGTCCCAGTAAGGACTGTTTCGGTTTTAATATAAAGATAATAAAGACAGTACAAAACATCATAATCTATCCATTGACTAAAATAATAAATAAATGTATAGGGGATGGTATCTTTCCGGATTGTATTAAGGTGGCACGGGTTGTACCTGTATTTAAAAAGGGAGCTTGTGATGATGTTACCAACTACAGGCCAATATCGATAGTTCCTGTATTCGGTAAATTATTTGAAAGTACATTAAAAAAACAGATTTGTTCCTGTTTAGAGACTCGGCGCCTCTTCAACCCCTCCCAGTTTGGGTTTCGTTCAGGCATGTCTACCACACTAGCAATAGGCCATCTTGTAACTTACATACAGGCGTGTTTTGAGGATAAACTCTACTCACGGGCCTCATTTTTCGATTTGACAAAGGCTTTTGATTGTGTTTCTCATGATTTGCTGATACAGAAACTTCGTAAATATAATTTTGATACTAACAGTATTAAGCTAATAACATCATACTTATCAAACCGTTTACAGTACGTGACTTATGGCGGATCAACATCGGGAAGAAAATATATTGCAATGGGTGTGCCTCAAGGGTCTGTCCTTGGTCCAATTCTGTTTCTCCTCTATATAAACGACATTCCTTTATGTTCTGTTCATAATAACATTAATTTTGTCCTATTTGCTGATGACACTACAGCAGTCACAAAAGCTAATAATTTGATTGATCTTGACCAGCAGACTACAGCGATACAGTCTGATATCAACGATTGGTTTTTGTCTAATGAACTCAGTGTCAATGAGGCAAAAACTCAAATGATCGACTTCTCATTACGACCCATTAACACCAAAACTAGTCCTGTAAAATTCCTTGGCGTTTATCTTGACTCTGGACTAACATGGGAAAAACATATCGACCATCTGGAAAATGTTCTCAGTAGAAAAATATTTATTCTGCGCAATCTTATCAAAATTGTATCACAGGGTGTCCTACTTAACGCCTACTATGGCCATTTTCACTCCCATCTTTCATATGCCATACTGTGTTGGGGTCATTCATCATATGCCTCCAGAATCTTTGCGGCTCAAAGGCGCTGTGTGCGGGTCATGGCTGGTCTAAGATACCGAGACTGCTGTAGGGCCTCTTTCATCTCTTTTGGTATCCTTACACTGCCCTCAGTTTATATATTGGGCTGTCTCATGTATGTAAGAGACAATGCCGATAACTACACCTACAATGGGGACTATCATGATTACAATACCAGGGCCAGAGATTGCCTTAGTTTGGCTTATACAAGGACTGCCAGAGCTAGGGATGGCCGAAACCACCACGGTGTAAAATTTTTCAATCTATTACCCGTTACAATAAAAAGTTTAAACCGAAATTCATTTAAATTAAAACTGAAAAAATATTTACAAAGAAAAGCCTTTTATAGCACTGAAGAATTCCTTCAAAATAATTTTGCTGATCTGGTATAATTTTTTGAAGAGTATGTTGCCTAGCTTGGCCTGGGTATTAGGAGATATAGAGTATAATAAATTGTAATTCTTCAATGTTTTTTTTTGTCACATGTGTAGTGTTTTGCGATGTATTTGTGTACTGTAATTTGTGTTTTTTTTATATGAATTTAACCTGTGACTTATTATATATAATCTGAATGTTGTCTGTATTGACTGTATTATTTGCATTTTTCTAAACTGTAAGTGACTTGTGAAAATGCTTAAGGCATGAACAATCATCAATAAAGATTATTATTATTATTATTATTATTATATTATTTTATTATTTTTTTATGAAATTAATTTTTGGGGAGCACGTGCTCCTGTGCTCCATGACAGGGGCCGCCACTGAATTCCAATGTAATGTAATTGTATAGTATACAACGTAAGGTACAGCATATAATAGTAAGTATAAAAGATTTATTTATTTATTTATTTGTTTATGATTGCTTATAAGTCAGTGGCGGCTCGCGGGCTGGAAATAGGTGAATAGGTGGAAACAATGAACGCCGCAATCGCCAAGCTTGCAAAGTTTCAGTTATTTTATCTAAGGTAAATTAAGTAAAAGTGAGGTAAGGTAAATAAAAACTTTGCTAAAATGTGAATCCGCCGTTTTTAGGTCCCACCTATACACCGTTTTCAACCCGCGAGCCGCCACTGTTATAAGTTTTACTTAGTTAGTATGTTATACCTAAATTTAGCAAACATAGTTTAAAAGGTATATATTATAGCTCATTTTGTAAAGTATTAGCAGAAAATAAAGATGAATCAGTAAATCAGACTTCAATCATCAATGTTCTGACATTTGAAAAATAAACTTTTATCTCCAGGTAGTAGCAAGTATCTAAATAGTAAGTAATTATATCGAAAAAATTACAATATTTCGTAATTCTCAAGCCTTGAATATTTGGAAAACCGTTAAGATTTGATACATGATATATTATAAAAAAAATAGGGAGAAATTAATAGAA
>MU186743.1:54254-84847 GCA_016904865.1 Pissodes strobi | reverse complement strand
TTGCCGTTTACTCCTTCGTTTTTAACTCACGAACGTTTTTCTTTCAATATGAAACAATTTTTGTCAATAAACTGCCATTGCGTACCGGTAGTTATTAAGGTCATGGAACTAGGAATTGTTAGTACAGAGTGCATGGTTTTCAGTAGCTTACTTAAAAATGGTTTTTGAATTTTTGATAGCAAAATGAATAACAAATCAAACGGTTGGGATTTCTTAATCGATTTTCACATGTTTTTAATCGTGTTAAATCAACAACTCCAAAGACAAACTGCTTAAATAAATATGATAATGACGTCCCGCTCTGTAGGGCAAAGAAGTTCGACTTCAATAAGAGTTGTAAAAGTAGCCAAAAATAGTTGTTCTTCAAATGAAGCTGCCAAATTGACAAATTTTATAAAGGTTTTAGTGCCGTTATATAGGTGTATATAACAAAAATTGTGAGTCTTCGAATTCAAATAACGAAAGAGTCATCTCATAATTATAATATATACATTTACTGTATTAACCTAAGTTGCTTTGTATTATAAAATACAAATAGCTGATAATAGTTTTAACTAAATCAAATAGGGTAATAAAACATTGCATTTCAAATGATTTCTCTTGTCAATTTTAATTATCTGATGCACTAAGCAATCTACTTTTCACCCACTAAAATTTTGTATCACTATACTATGAATACCTATTACTACTATGTATTTTTTTAAAAATAATCTTTGTGTATTCCAGTTCATAATAGGCTACATACTTTTATGCTCACGCACAAGCACGGTTATCATTTGAGTTAGCCATAAACATTTTAAAATACTTTATAAATAAGTAAGTAAATTACAATTACATAAAAGTTAAGTAAAAATTGTGATGTGTGCTTAAGAGACACGACAGAAGTGAAAACTTCCACAAATCATTATGAAATCTAAATATTTTTTTCAAGTTTTTTGGACTGGCCGCAAATACACAACAATTCTATTGATTGTTTCGTTTTTTTTTTCTAGTTACTTTTTGCATACCTAATGGATTTTACAAAAATTACAAAACCAGCAAAATTTGAAGCATTTGAATAATCAGTTTGCATGCTTTATCTAGAGGAGAGGTACTAATTTGGATTTATTTTGTAATTTTGTTTGTAGTTGTATGCCATACAGGTTCTGTAGAAAAGACAGAATCATTGATAAATGGTTTCCCCGAAAATATCCAGAAAATTATATTTAAGGTAAAAATGCCTTTTTTATTTAGATTGTGGTAATTGAACTAGATTCAATGGCAATGTGTCAATTTTATTTATTACAGATAGATAATCAAGGAAACAGTTTAAACCTCATGAGAAGCATTTGAATTGCAATACTAAATTACCTTGACTGGCAAAAATAAAAGCATGAAAAGGTAAACAGTTAAAAAAAACGACAGAACAGTAAGGCAAAACAAATGGTCTTGGCCCAGTTAAGCATTTCTCTGCCTAGGAAGAAAAGAGACAATTGAATAGCATTTTTAATTCTAGGAAGATGTCAACTTAATGAAAAATACAGGCTTTTTCTTCTGTTTTTAAATAAAAGGCATGAGAAATGAGATTTATTTAGATATTTGCCAAAACTTTAAGCATATAAAAAGATGTTTTTTTTTTTATTTTTATTACTTATTATAAAAAGTACTTAATACATGTATTTTTGATTTCAGAGGCCAGGATGCCTACCTGAAAAAATTTCCTTGTGAAATTTTATTAAGTCACAACCATAGTCATCAAATATACAGCTCGGTAATTTTAAAATTTAGACCACTCTTAAAAAATCTTCTGAAGTAATTTACAGAATTTTTCGAGAAAGGTCACTCTCCATCTACAGCCCTTACAATGTTTAAAGATAAATTGGAAACCCTAGAGGAATTGAAATGGTACATTCAATGGAAAAGGCTATTACAGAATATAACAGTAAATGCAATAATACATGTTCTCGGAGTTTTTAGAGCCAAGACGAAAATGACCTAAAATGATTGATTAATCTGTAATCCTCAATATTGCGTTTAACCCAACGTTTACAAGGGCCAATATTATTTAGTTTTTTTCATTTAATAAACCAGGCTTGTGGCCTATAAATGGACTAGCTTGTGGTGATGAGGACTCTATCAGCACGGCTGTAACCGATAGGCCTATTCCAACTGGCAGCACATCAGATATATCCAAGGATATATCATTCTCATCCATAATTTGTTTTAAATGTTGCAGCAAAGACATCAGTGCCACATCATTGGCAACCAATACTGCAGGAAAACCTAATCTAATGCTTTCACCTCCGTCCATATCCCAAATTTGCCCCTTGATTTGCTATAACCAAAAGTAGAAAGATAGTAAAATTTCGCATTTTGTCTGAGACTCCAGTAAAGATTCAACTTGTGGAAGAACGAATGGAAAGAGAAGCAACCATATAAAATCACAGAAAGAGCAGGTTAAGAAAAATGTGTATGAAGCTTCTTGCTGTGATGAGTCTCTCGGGTCTAAATTCTCAGTCTGAGAGCATATCTATTCATGACGAATCATCAGATGAAATGAAAACGTCCAGTAATTTAGAGAATTAAGGAAATGGTTTTATTCTTGTTTCATTTGCTAACAAAAAATCTCGGCAATTGTTTGTCGGTCAGACTGAAGCTATTTCGGAAGAAGGCTTTAAAGTAAAATTCATGGGAAAGGATGAAATGTTGAAATTCCACTTCCAGAAAAAAAATGATGCGAGTATGATAGACAAAGAGGATATCAGAATGAAGCTTCCTACACCTGATCTAACTGGGGGAACTGCGAGAACTGTGTGTATTATCTTTCTACTATTAAAGAAAACAATTATCTAAAATTAATACAAATTTGTATTTTTGCTCATAAAAAAGTTAAAAAATTCCTTTCTCTGTCTTTCTGTTCATATTTAGGTTTTGCTCAAAATTGAGCAAAATGTGTATGTTTTAAATGTTGTTCAAAGTTGTCCCCGAAATGTTGAAATCTACCTACCTACTATTTCAACCAGTGGTTGGATATTATATGAAACTTTTTAGAAGAGGCATCTTCATTTCTGTATTAGTATTAGACTCGCTGTTCAACTTCTTGTAAAATCACATTTGATGGCGATGTGAAGGAGTGCAGAGTGCAGTTCACTTAATAGATCATAACATCACTGATCAAAGCCATATTGAACGGACATACGTTAATGACGCAGAGATTCGTATCACCTCGGTATCAACATAAACTGCCCAGTTATTACTATTCATAGTTGCATAAACCATATCTTGATTAAAAACTGAGATAATTGACCTTTTCTGAAACTTCACCTCAAAGATTTCTCACACAAGACTTATTCTAAATACTATCTCTACTCACTTACTTGTTTAACGTTATATCCAGCTTTGGCACTAGTTTCAATAAACATAACATTCAGTTCTTTTGCCTTGCGCTCTCCTTCCTCCGTGCTCACCTGCCTCTTGTCTGAGAGATCAGTTTTATTGCCGACAAGCATTATTATAACGTCACTACCTCTCTCAGTCCTGACATCATCAATCCACTTGGATGTTTGATGAAAAGAATTTGCATCTTAAAAAAAATACTCGTTGAAATATTGTATACCTATGAAATATGATTGTAATTAGTAGAGTAAAGCAACCAGCATAGAGAGATCAACTTGATGCAGCTGAAACTAGAAATCTATTTTATTGATGCAATAACTTATCGGCTAATTTAACAGTTTAATAAGGTTCGTAATTGGATGGTTCGCAGAAGCATAACTGATTAACTAGCGAAGATGCGCTTGTATAAAAGCAAATTTTCCTGTACTCATTTATAACAAATTAAGGACAAAAATTTACTACACAAGAAAGAAAATGAAACCATTAGGTAGGAACTTACTTGTAATGTCATATACTACTACAGCAACTGTAGAGTCCCGGATATACGAAGGGATTAGAGACCTAAATCGTTCCTGTCCAGCAGTGTCCCATAATTGCAGTCGTACTGTCCTGTCTTCTAAGTACATTGTTTTTGACAAAAAATCGATCCCTATTGTTGCCTATAAAAGTGAGCAATTTATTTTACAAGAGGACAATATAAAAATACATATAAAACATAAATAATCTACAGGCTGATTTTAATTTCAATGGAGATATAATTTATCTTTACTTTGGAACTTCCTAAATAAACTGCTCATCAAACGAAATGCGATTATGTCGTTAAAAACTTGTTTGAAATAAAAAAACATTTCTCTCTCACTACAGTCTAACATCTGAGAATCAGTGTTGTCAAATGTTGTCTGGGATTATTTATTCTCCTAATATGGTGCCGAAACATGGTCTTAACCGCATTGAATTCTTTAATATGTGGAATGTGAGAAGCCTCTTCCTTAAACAGAGTGTGTGGCGAATATCGCAGAACTGAGAAGAGCAGGGTTAGAGTTGCTAGGATATTGTAAAATGTGTCGTATAGACATCCTCTGAGAGGAGGTCGATATACGATCCCGAAACTCATGCGTCACAGTAAGATTGAGGGAAGCAGCGCCCATGCTTCGAAAACATTAGATAGGGGCGAAATCAGAGACGCGCAGACAAACTTTTGGCGCGCAGCGGAAAATAACTTAAAGACGGTCAGGAAATAACAATAAACGCATATGTGCAGCTAAGTATAAGCAAAGAGAGCTATTATTTTCTTTGTTACAAGACGACAGAGTTATAAGAAGATGTTTGTGATTCCCAAAATTGCTTAGGTTAGTTTCATGGATTTTATTTTATAGCTCGCTGGAGAGGCCGAGATAACTCACGTTGACCCTTTGGGGGGCTAACTTCACGCCGCCCCCAACTGTATTAAAATATGTATTTTTTTAGAATTCTTAGAAACCCTCAAATAGTTCTCATGTGCTTTGAGATTTAAAAAAGAATTCTGTTAAAATTAGTTCAATAAACACTTAAAATTTAGCACACTATGTCTACCTCTTAACCCAGAATAGTGCTGTTTTAACTGAACCTTGGAACTATTCAAAAACACTTCAGAACTCCCATATTCTGGATCAGAGCTGCCACGTATGTACCTACAACTCATATTCCCAATCCCATACTATTCATATCTGTCAAACTATGGCAACTAGAATCATGCTCTTTTGACTGAACCTTGAAATTGTGAAAGCAAACCCCAGAGCACGCAAATTTTCGATCAAAACTCTCGCGGATGTATCTGGAACTTTCACGCAGTTATTGCCGGTTAATCGGAAATAAAAATAGACCTTAACTGTAAAAACCAGCGTGTAGAAAAATGTCTAAAAGAGAAAAATTAAAACCACCCTTAAAAACAAATCTAGGAATTCAGAAAAAAAGGGCAAGATAATGACATACAACCGATACCATAATAAAACCAGTGCCAGTATCACAGACATTCACAAAAGCACTTTCAAATCTTTACATTTTAATTCAGCTCAGTATGTTTGGCCAAATACTGATGCCATTGCTGAAACCAAGAATCTATTCATATTGTCAATGCTCGCGACCATCTGTATGTTTTTGGGCTATACAACTAACTTGCCGTTTCTACGTTATTCCCGCATGAATCATCTCGGAGCACATTCCTGAGAGCTCTCATTTTCCGAATGTAAAGTGCGGCCAAGGCCGAGAATAATGGAGAAGTCTTGCCTCCGGAATATTCCCGATATATTTTCGACTGGATATAAATAGCGCGCAAAATACGTGTTGCAGTTAGTTGTGAAGTGTTCTTCGAGTCATGTGAACGTCAACAAGGCCGTTTTGATTGATAAATTATGTGAACGTTTTATAACATTCTATTTTTGAAATAGCTTTCCAGAACATTCTATGGTCAATACTTGCCTTGGCAATAAACGGCAGAATGGAGCAAATAAATCTTGAAATAAATAAAATGTTAGCTGATTTCATGGAAAATCTAAATGCTATATACTATACTAATACTATATAGACGTGTCAATTTTCAAAAAAATATATCCAGTAGTTTTTGTAATATTTCCAATATTTCACTTTTTTGATACCCTGTATGTGACATTTTTGTCAGTAGTGGTAATGTCACTTTCAGCGGCATTACCACTGTGCCATTAAGGCATTAAGTGGAATTATTCAGCAGTAAGTGGTAGTGTTAAACATTAAGTGGCACTTTAATGCATTAAAAACTCTTTAAATCAGCTGTTGGAAGTAACCTTGCAAACAAAGTCTTTAAAATGCAAGCATGCGGATCGGCCTTAAATGATTATTGAATTTAGAGTTTTGGGATTTAGAGTCTTAGTCTTGGTATCGTATCATTTGCGGTAGAAATATTAGTGTCACTTGGGGTCGGTGCAGATTATTTCTAAAATTTTTAGGAAAACGGCATAACGAGCGTGTCAAATTCGGTCAACTAATTTATATTCCTAATGAAAGTTTTGGGTTAGTTTGAGCTTGTTTGGGTTAGTCGGTGACCTTGGGTAAATTTATTTTGAAATATGTATATATTTGCATTGCCAGAGCCCAACCTGGATAAAGTGTAAAGGAAGGGTAATAGTTTGGCCCCAGGACTGAATAAAAATTAGTTGACAGCATCTGACACCCTCGTCATCCCTTCTATATGAAAATGCTATAAATAATCTGCATTGACCGCAAGTGAAATTAAAATTGCTGAGATCGCAAATGACAGGATCACATGTGATACCATTTGGGAGTCTTATTTAAATTTGTATCAATTTTCAAATAGGTTTTTTTCTTAATAAATATAAAATAAGCCAGTTTGAAAACAAACCAACAGATTTGCCAACTAAGTACAAAATGGTCCTTTTTTATGTCTTAATTAATACAAACGGCACTGCTGTCTTTTATAAACATAATTTTTAAAAATAATTAGCTGATTTTACATGCTTTAGATATTCTTGACATCATCCTGTATAAAAAAAGTCTTAAAGCGAAGTCAAACACATTCTACTATAAGTATAGTTTGCCAAATGAAAGAACCTGGACGGAAAGAATGCGGGCAAAAAATGTCCTCGCATATTTAGATGCTGCCACATTTTTTTCCCAATAATCCTAATTTATTTTCTGTCTAGTTTCCTATAGTGAATTTACAAATTTATATTTCCTACTTGAATACTTAATTTTGTTATTTTCCTTAATACTCTAGTCTTCTATTATTTACTATTTTATTTACACAGGGAAATACGGAATACGGAATAAGTATACATATATAGTATATAGTTTATATTTTATTCGCCTTCAAGCTTTTTAAAATACGCGACAATAGGCAACAGTGCGACGTTTACTTGATTTTTAGCGGGGAGGCAGATTCGTGATTGGTCGCAGGATATATTAAATACACTTTGATCCTAGACCAACACCTAATTTTTTTACATATTTTAAAATTTCGGCAGCGACTTGCTTTAGGCATTGGCGTGGAAATTGCCGATGCCGAACTGTGTGGTTAGTTTGGGTTGTGTGTATTATTTGGTTTGTAGGGTCTGGTGATATATAGGTTTGGTCGATTTTGCAACTTCTCTTTTTTCGCTAGAAAGGGGGTGTCCTATATAGTAGTTTAAGCCAAAAAAGTCGGAAGATCCGCTACATTTGAACCGAAAAAATGCCCTCAAAGTTGGAGTTTTGACACAAATTTTCAGCACCACTTCACAAAAGCACTAGAAATATAGACAAAACACATCTGAAAATCAATTGTCGGGTGAAAATATTAACTAGGATACATCTGCGTCGAACGAGAGACCTCCGTTTTGTTCCGGTCCTAATAAACAAAATTAAATTTTACTTGTAAATATCCATCCTTCTTTTGACTGTCAACTGTCACAATAGCCAAAACAAAGAATTTTAAGAAGGCACACTGTTGCCAGACGTTTACTGTAGTTTCGTTAGCAAAATTCATTAGAAAAATGGTGCGCTATAAGCGCAGCTTATTCACTACCAGCTAGTCATCTTGCGGCGGCATCCTTTGATTTGGGAAAGTCAATAACCAAGTTTTGCAAATTTTAGAAGAGGGTCATGACTTAATATTGTTTTAAACGCCTGGGCATCTGAATAATACTTTTGACAGTTGGGGGACGTTTAATTTAAAATATGCTTTTTCTACTACCGTGCGTAAAGTACTCACTTTACGCACTCTCTAAGATTCGTAAAATAGGCTTTTTAATGTGCAGTGCGTAAAATATGTTACTTTACGCACTAGTGCGTAAAGTAATTTAATAATATTTTTGTTTTTTCATATATTTTTCGGTAGTAGAAAAAATTTTGTATGCTACTCATGTGTAAAGTACCCTTTTTTATTCAATTTCAATTAATTTTTTTTTATCAATATTCCCATTCATGAAAAAAGGTTCACTTTACACACTTGTTGCATAAATAACTATTTTATCGTCTAAAATCCGTTTAAAAACGATTTTAAAACGCACAATTGTATAACAATCCGAAATTTCCGAACCTCTCAGGGCGATAGCCATGGCTTCGGACGAATTTGTCATGTATTTTGAAGCGAAAACTCATTTTAAATTCAACTGTGGAACTGAACCGCTCAGGGCGCAGTGCCCGACACTCCAACTTTCCGATTTCGATAGAGTTGACTAGCTGGTAGTGAATAAGCTTTGCTATAAGTGTCTCTACTCTTTTATTTATTTAGGTGAATGATTTTTTATGGCAGTAGCACATCCTATATTTCTCGACGAGCGGTGTGTGTGCGAAGATGTTGATTGACACGGTTCTTGATTAGTTAGTTTGGGAGCATATTCGCATGTAACAGGCAAGATGTCCATTCGGTAATGCCGATCGTTTCTTCATATGTGACGTACACGATAGCAGTTAGTCAGATGTCGTGACTGTTACATAGAATCAACAAATAGGTCTTCAGTTATTTTAACACTTCATGCATGGCCCTCCGCTCGCTTCGCTCGCTACGGGGGCTCAACAAACAAAAACTAACCAAGTGCTAACCAAAACTAACCCAAAATGAAAAACATAAAATAAAAATTTTGGGTTAGTTTTGGTTAGCACCTGGTTAGTTTCTATTTGTTGAGCCCCCGTATAGAGAGCGAAGCGAGCGGAGGGCCATGCATGAAGTGTTTAAATAATTGAAGACTTATTTGTTGATTCTATGTAACAGTCACGACATCCGACTAAATGCTATTTAGTCATAGTCGAATGAACATCTTGCTTGTTACATCCGAATATACGTCCTGGGAGTGAGTTCCACAGTGATGCAGTGCGCCAGACAAAGAAGTTCTTGTAAAGCGATGTTCTAGGTGTTTCCAGTTGTACGACGAACCGGTGTGCTCTTGCCGTCTATCGTGACTGTCTGACAGGCGTTGTCAGGGGCGGGATAAGGCGAGCCAAATCCTGGGAACATCTGCCCTAAAAGTATCTGTAAAACAGGGATTTCTCGGTCACATGTTTGCGGTGTTTCAGACTATCCAGATTCCGGGTCAACTCCGGGTCACCGACGAGACGCACATCTCTCTTCCGAACGGAATCCAGTAGCTTTAGGGCGTGCTCTGGCGTGGCACCCCAGATGTGTGAGCAATATTCTAAGCACGGTCTTATTTGCGCTTTGTAAAGCAAGAGCAACTGCTGCGGTGTATACATTTTTTGTTGCGAAATAGCGTACCAAGCTTCTGGGAGGCTGATTTTGCGACGTTAGCAACGTGGTCATGCCAGTACATATTGCTGTTGACCGAGACCCCCAGTAGTCCGATTGAATGGAGATGAAGGGATGGTCGATCCTGCCATAATGATATCATTGCCCGCCGTATGGTAAACGTGGCTGCTTGGATGATTGTTCAATGTGCATTTGCATTCATTCATCGGAATAAAAGAGACACTCATTCGATTACATTATTCCTTTGTATGTATATATTCGTCAAATATTTCACTTCATACATGGCCCTCGGCTCGCTCCGCGAGCGTAACCAAACAAACCTAACCCAAACTAACCCAAGACATTCCCAAATGAGGAAAAACAAACTAAAAAATATTTGCATTTTCGACTGACAAATTTAATTTTTTTTTATTTCCGGCATGCCTTGGGTTAGTTTTGTTTGGTTGCGCCCCCGAAGCGAGCGGAGGGTCATGCGTGAAGTGGAATATTAAATATACTTAAATAGTAAACAACACTGTTATTCCCCATAAGAAAATGTGCAACTTTTGGAAACACTGTGCCAGGCCCCCGGTGTTGTTTACTAAAATTTCATTATTTTCACGTTACAATTTCAATATTTTCACGTTACACCTGGGAAAGTCGTAGTGGAAGTTTGCCCTTCTAGGGCAATTTAGGCTCAAAACGCGGATATTTTTTCGGCTCAAATGTGGCGAATCCTCCGATTTTTTTGGCTTAAGCTACTCTATAGGACACCCCTTTTCTAGCGAAAAAAAAGAAAATTTGCAAAATCGACACAACCTATATATCATCAGACCCTTAATTTGATGATATCTTTGAAGATTTTTAACCTTTCTTATATTTTTCTTGCATTTGGTGATTATTATACGCGGTTAACAAATTTTTATATATTTCGGATAACTCTCTTAACTGAACTCTCTAAATTAAAATTTTTATTACAAAACAATTCCGAACGTTCTATAAAGAGCGTTTTGGAACATACTTGCTTCAATATTGCCTAACTTTTAATACAAAAATTGAACGCTATAGAGAATTTATATGAATTAGCTACGATAAACCGTTTTTTTTTCCAAATTAAGCGACGTCATCAATGACGTAAATACAAAACCTTCGGGAAACGAACTCTACTTATTACTACAACATACAACATATTTATGTAATACATACAACAAATAATATCATAGAATACTATCCTTATTATAAAAATGAGATATTATTATATGACATATTTTGTACTATAAGACTGTAATATAAAAAAAAAAACTGTAATTAATTTTAAAGTCTTAAACTAATCAATATTATCAATAATACTATGGTAAGAATAACCTCGTGCGCCTATGGGTAGGCAAGATTTTTTACGTGCTAGTCCTCTACCCCCTTCAGTCGTTGTTAAGGTTCACTCGCTTGGCGCACTATAGTTCAAAGGTAATTTTTTTAATAAAATAAAAAGGTCACTTTGAGGGTCACTTTATCTAATAAAATAAAAATGGATTGTTTTAGAGATAATAGAGGCCTTTACATTTCAAGTACTTTTTACCTATTCCATAATAAATGGACACAGTGTATTTAATACTCTGGTACCTAATCTGTTATTGAAAGTAAAAATCCCAGCAAAAATCATTAATGATGAATAGGTACTTAATAAAGATAAAATTACTGGTTAACTATATATTAAATAACACAGTTCTATTATTTCACCTCACTTTATCTCTCACTGATGTCCTGCTGAGAATATTAAATAATGTATCAATTTTCTGTAATATTAGAATATACAATTGTTTATAAAAAGCTATATTTTATATATATAGAGCTAATGTAATTGATATATTTATATCTAGGTAATGCAATCTAAAATACATAATGTGATGTTCATTAACAGTGAGATTATATTACTGGGATTTTTCTGTTCAGACATCTATTTATTCAAAACCTAAATAATATTCATTCATTTTTAATTCAGTTATTTCCATATGAAAATTGCTACATCTTTCTTATGCCCATTAGAGTTTAATGTGCACATACTTAAATGCCATTATCAATTGCAATAATAATATTCACATTTTGTAAATTTAGTTACAGGTTGTGCCATGATATCCTTGATAATAACGTAGGAAACCGCGAAACAAAAACCTAACTATTCTGTTACAAATCAAATAACTTAATTGGAATACTAACCTATACCTTCTTGGTATTGTTTTCCCATTATAAAAATACTTAGAAAGATTCTTGTTTATTCAAGTCTAAGCAAGTTGAATAAACATTCCAAAATCTGGCCTTAGGAAGTTGATGAAAAACTATAAAAAAAATTGAGCGAGTTTGTTAGTACTCGAGACACTCATGTGTAAACATATCCTATAACGACATCGGTTGTAAAAAAATGACAGCAGCACGTTGTGTTCCCAAGCGGTCACCCATCCAAGTACTAACCAAGCCCGACGTTGCTTAACTTCAGTGATCGGACGAGAACTGGTATTTTCAACGTGCTATGGCGGTGGCCTGTACGTTTTAGCTTGTTCATAGAATAAAAATTAGGTTTAATAACAAAGTTTAAAATAATAAAAAATCAACGCGAACGAAGCCGCGGGTAAAAACTGAAAGTGTCCTATGTTCTTTACTATACTTTCGAAAATATCTGTACAAAATTTCATGATGATTGGAACAGTTTATGCGTGAAAGCGTAAGAAACAAACACACTCTCATTTATAATATTAGTTAGGATTCTTTAATAATACTTACTGGCAGCTTCGGAGCGGATTAATTCACTGCACAAATTCGACACGAAAATCTAATGCCACCAGGAATAACATCAACATA
The DNA here is from genome assembly GCA_016904865.1 of Pissodes strobi. Lineage (NCBI taxonomy): Eukaryota > Metazoa > Arthropoda > Insecta > Coleoptera > Curculionidae > Pissodes > Pissodes strobi. The sequence continues at coordinate 72,426 of MU186743.1, read as the reverse complement.
TGGACATAGCTTATTTGATTTGGGAAAGTCAATAACCAAATTTTGCAAATTTTAGAAGAGGGCTATGACCATATGTCTATGGATATGACTCAATAAGAAGAAATGGATGCCTTCAACCAGTCCAATTACAAAGTTGCAGGATTCTCACTCCGCGAACGAGGTCATGGTGGAGGTACTGTAATATTGGTTAAGGAACACTTAGATTTTGTTTCATTTGATTTTAACTCTTTTAATGTTGAAAGATGTGTGAAGCTTTGTGTCGCGTCAGTAAAAAATGTGTTTTTAGTCTGTATTTATAGGACGCCTGGAAGCAGCTTTGACACTTTTCTCTGCAATCGAGGATGTCATAGGTCACATAGGTCAGTACAAATGCATTGTCCTGGCGGGTGACTTGAATGTGTTGTTCAATTCAGGGCAGTCAGCCAGCAGGCCTTTATGACCTACTTGCCACTTATGGTTTTCAACAGATGTCTTTTGAAGCAACACGTGAGGAAACCTGCCTCGATAATGTTTTCGTAAATTTTCATAACAATTATTTCTTGACAAAAATAATAAATTTTAATATCTCAAACCACCTAGGCCAAATTCTGAGTTTCAATATGGAAAAATAGAAAAAAAAAATGCATCAGGTCGATTACACATCATGAATTGCATACATTTTACTGTTTATTAGAAAATCTTTCTTGGGACTTTATAGCGGATGTAAAAACTAATGTTGATGAAAAAGTACAAATTTTCATAAACCTATTGGAGAGAGCATGTCTGCAGTCCCTTCCGGAGAAAACTGTTGTGACTAGAACTGATCAACCAAACAAGGTGAGCTGGTTTAATGATGACCTTAGAGGCATGAGGGAGTTTTTGGACCTTCTGAATGATGTGTATAAGCAGTATAATAGAGTCAATGATTTGAAGGCATACAAAAGTTTTAAAATGGAATATAAACGTGTTTTCGTGGAGGCGAAGAGATTTGCTAATGATAGGGCCATAGTTTCCGCAGTTAATCCAGTAAAATGCATGTGGGGTATAATAAACAAGAAGAGGGGATGCAAGGAGAAGGATGCTGCGGATACAGAAATATCTCCAGAGGAATTTAATATATTTTTCTCAAATATACCTAAAAAGCTAATTGGGAGAATGCCCCAGGCCAATACTGACCCCATCCAGTACCTAAGCAATCTTAATATTCATACTGAGAACTTTGTTTTTAAAGAAATGAGTTTCATAAATATGAGGGATATTATCAACAAACTTAAAAATAAAAAGTTCTGATAATTAAGAGTGCCACTAATAAAATCAATTGTAAACTTAATTATTGCTTCCCTCGCAAAACTTTTCAACATTTATATTGAAGAGGGCATATTCCCAAAAGCCCTAAAGCAAGCACTCATTACGCCAATCTACAAAAAGGGTGATAGTGGTCTTGTCACAAATTATGGACCGATTTCTTTGCTTCCAGTGATCTCGAAAATCTTTGAGAAAGCAATGGCACAGCAGATCGTTGAATTCTTCGAAACAGAGGGACTATATACAGATAAGCAATATGGGTTTCGGAAAAAGCACCACTTTAGAGGTGCTTGACCTTCTTGATAATATCATGAATTGCTTTGAGGATCGCAGATACATGTCGGTGCTCTTCTGTGACCTCAGCAAGGCATTTGACTGCGTCTCACACGAGCTCTTGCTGCGGAAGCTAAGGTCTTACAATTTCAGTGACAGCAGTGTCAGGCTGCTGCAGTCATACCTTAGTGACCGCTCACAGTTAGTAAGGGTGAGGGGGGTGTCACCTGCAGAACTTCCATTAGAGATTGGAGTCCCATAAGGATCCATACTGGGGCCAATTATTTTCTTAATCTTTATAAATGACTTACCACAATGCAACAAAAATTCCAGATTTATACTTTTTGCGGATGACACCACACTCACAGTTGTTGGAGAATCCTAAGGCGAAGCAGAAGAGAAACTGATGGAGGCAAGGCTCACGGCTGAGGAGTGGTTTCTGTCTAACCGACTTTTATTGAATGCAGATAAAACACAAGTGTGCTTTTCTCCCTTAGAAACACTAATAACAATCAATTAACTCATGCAAAATTCTTAGTGGTACACATAGATACAGGGCTAACTTGGGAATATCATGTTGATACTGTATGCAAGAAACTGAGGAGTGGTGTGTTTGTGCTGCGAAACCTGGTGGGGTGTGTTTCACCTGAGACACTAAAAGTAACATACTATGCCCTATTCCACAGTAATATGATATATGCCATAATGACATGGGGGGGCTCGACACATGCTGCCAGGGTTTTTGGGCTACAGAGAAGAGCACTGGAGATCATGGCTGGCCTCGGTTACCGGGAGGACTGCAGAGCTGCTTTTTCTGCCACGGGCATTCTCACTTTTCCCTCAGATATTCTTGCAAAATCTGTTCTCTGTAAAACAGAATGAACATATATTTAAAACTCATAGGGATTTTCATAATTATGATACGAGGCACAAGAATAATTTGGTGACTGCTTACTGCCGACTGGGAAGGTGTCAAACTAGGCCATTCATGGCTGTAAAATTATTTAATAGGCTTCCTCTAGATATAAAAATTCTTTCCCTTAATCCATTTAAAAAAAAAGTTAATCATATACTAACAACAAATGTTTTTATAGTTTGGGTGATTTTCTTGACACTATCATTTTTGATTAGAGAATTACTTGAAGCCCAGATTTTTTTTTTTTTTTTTGGTCGGGTAGGTATATGCTGGCTATATGGGTATATGTTCCTTAGCATTTAAGTTTTAAAATAGTGTAAGTAAATGGATTTTAATACATATTAGTGTGCTAGCTTGGTCTGCCTGCAAAATTTTAAATGCCCTATAAATTATTTTAATCCAAAGATTATCTTATGGTGTTCAGACAATGCTTTGTTTCATAATATTGGTCTATGCTTTGTCTTGTACTAACTTTTCTTTTGACATGTGTAAATGCTGTATGTACATTGACATTAAAAATTATTTAATTTGAAAGCATATAGCACACCGAACAACGTCAAATCAAACAAATACTGTTTTAAACGTCTGGGCACTGAATAATACTTTTGACAGTTCGTTTAATTTAAAATAATAATATGCTCTTTTATCGTCTAAAATCCGTTTAAAAACGATTTTAAATGGCAAAATTGTATAAGAATCCGAAAATTCGGACTTTTTAGGACGAATTTGTCGTGGATTTTGAAGCGAAAATTCATTTTAAATTCAACCGTCCATTAAAAATAAGCTATGCTATGGATCCAAATACACTGCGAATATAATAATTAATAAATAATACTTTTGACGGTTCGTTTAATTTAAAATATGCTTTTTTATGGTCTAAAATCCGTTTAAAACGATTTTAAATGGCAAAATCGTATATAATACCGCCCTAGCGGCTAGAATCGGTTTCCACATTTCCGTCCCCACACTTCCGCCCCGCCCACACATTTCCGTCCCATTTGCCGATATTTACTCTCATACCGCCGCGTAAGATGTTAAGCTAATAAATATGTAGGTTAAGTAGGTATTTCAGAAAGTTCTTCAAGATTAAGGTGCAGGATGATAAAATAGCCTGGGAAGCAGTGCAAAAAAGAAATGAAAACCTTATTAAATTCTCATTTCTCTGTAGAAATTTTCTGAAATTTCAGATTGTACCTAAAAAGAATAAATAGGTATATTTCAAAAATTTGTAGTATACTTACTTACCTATAGTATCAGAAATAGAGTTTTGAAAATGGTAGTAAAAGTTTAAATTGTTCACTTCAGTTGATGGCCAGTTTAGGTAGGTAAGTATAAAGTATAAGGATATTTTGCAGATACGGATAACAGTACCTGATATCACTGGTATCAAAGAACTACAATAGGTCTTAATTCTAAATGTCTTACCTGATAAGTATTATCAAAACTATCATACATAAACCTTGTAATAAGAGAGGTTTTCCCCACTGAAAGAAAAAGGCATAATTTAATTCTCGAAATATATTACATTACAGATACCTAAATGAATAACTATGAGAAACACAATAATTTGAATTAAAAGATTAGTTTGAGTAATATTTTATACATAGTAAAACTATTTAAGAATTTTTTTCTATCATATACATATTTATCTTCCAAAAGATTTCATGCCTAGTAACAGATTATATATTTTTCCTGGAAACCTCGTATTACCATGTAAACCATGTAACATATTGAAAATAGGGCAAAGCATTTTTAACGAGAAATGAAGTAAATTTACCTAGTTAAAGTGTTTTAAAAGAAAATTAAATACTTTTCCAAAAATGATAAGAAAAATAGGTAGGTACATGGCATTCACCGAGGCATTCACCTTCCTTTGAAAAGATCTGAGGCAAACTAATAAATAATCAATTTGGGGTAAGAGGAGGTTTGGAAGCTTCGACAAAATGCACAACACAGTTTTATCCACAATTCAAATTGAAATATTTATTAATGATAATACATGCCACATACAATACACATGGATAGTTATACAATTAAAACAAAACACAATAAAATATTTTTAAGCAAAATTCAAAACAGTAGCTTCAAGTTAAAATCAGAGCACAACACCCCATATTCAAGGTTCGAAATTTTAAGTCACAAATTGGTGCTTTTCAGATCTTATAGTATTTCACCAAAATCACAGTTTAGAAACTTAGTTTTAGTATAGAAGGCTCTTTCCTTAAGAAAATTCGTTATTATATTTTTAAATAAGTACTCTGATATTGAGCTCTTTAACCTAATCGGACAATACATTAAGAAACTTAATACCCTAGTGTTTCTGCCCATTCCTAGCTCTCGAGGTCCAATTATAGTTTATGACAAATTTGTCCCTCGCTTGTTGTATTATAATTATGCAGATCTCTATTACATCTTTAACATTATTAATTTTTTATGTGCACAAGACAATAGAGTATGTAAGTTGAAGGAACGGGTAGTATTCATAGAGATACAAATGAGCCCCTACAACAATCCAAATAATGCAGTTCATCTAGCAACCACCGTGACACTCCCTTTCTGGGTGGCAAAGATTCTGGATGAATGTGCAGAAGGTCCCCCAACACAGAATTACATATGATGGGTGAGCATGTAGGCATAACAGGCATTCGTGGGCATCACAAACTTTTCAATCTTCTAATCGCAAACTCTGTCTACCCGTACGCATTCAAGATAAGCAGAACTGTCCCAATATATAAGAGTGGTAATCAAAGTATACCTGATAACTATAGACCAATATCCATAACAGCTGCCCTATCTAAGATCTTTCAGTTTTTGCTTAGTGTCCAGCTGCCCACCTGTCCGAGTACTTTGAGTTGAGTGGCTTGCTTGCTGAAGTACAGTTTGGATTTAGGAAGAATGAATCAACGATTATGGCCTGGTTTGTGGGAGGGCATAGTCAGGGGCCTTGAGAATAGAGACTATGTAGGTGCTACATTCTGTGATCTCTCCAAGACCTTCGACTGTGTCTCCCAGACATATTAGTTCTTAAGCAAGAATCTTATGGTGTTCTCCTGGCGAGCTGATCAACTGATAACGCCGAATCAACTTCAAGACCGTGATTGAGATTCGAGATGGTCATCGATTTGCATTTGTTTATGTTTATGTTATTATTACTGCACAAAGACGATAGGGTATCAATGTCTTTCTGCAACTCAGTACGATCCTGCATGTTATTGATAATTCTATACAGTTTGAGGTCGTCTGCAAACACTAAACTGTTTGACGAGATGTTCTGGGTAATATCATTGACAAATATGGCAAAAGTCAGGGGAGCAAGATTACTTCCCTGAGAGGCTCCGCTGGGGGCACTAAAATCAATGGACTGAAAACCATTGCATTCAACAAAATGGGACCTGCCATGAGATAGGAGATAAGCAATTTTAAACATTTTTTGAGCAATTAGGCCATTATCCAACTTGTGATAGAAAGTATGCAACTTGCAAAGACAAACCTTGTTACAAATATGTGTTATTTTTATAAACATTCCAGTGACCAGCTATATAACAAGGTTAGGGAAAAAAGGCTCTACTGTCTCATTGTAGTTGATTAATTTTTTATCATTCTACTAATATTTCAATTCGCGCATGGCCCTTTGCCCGCTACGAGGTCGCAACCAATCAAAACTAACCCAAGGCATGCCCAAAATGAAAAAAATAATAATAATTGATTTTCGGTTGTGTATGGCCTATCTTTCTAGTGCTTTTGTGAAGTGAAGCTGGCAATTTGTGTCAAACCTTGAACTTTGCGGGCTTTTTTCTGGCTCAAATGTGGTAGATCCACCGATTTTTTAAAAAAACATTTTTTTTTTCATTTTGTGCATGCCTTAGGTTAGTTTTGTTTGATTGCACTTCCCGAAGCAAGTGAAGCGAGTAGAGGAGCATGCACGAAGTGAAATATTAGTAGAATGATAAAAATTTAATCAACTGCAATGGGACAGTTTAGCCCTTTTTCCCTAACCTTATTACGCCACTGGAATATTTATAAAAATAGCATGTATCTTTAACAAAATTCGTCTTTGCAAACGGAATATTTTCTAGTTTTTATATGCTTTTTACCCCACCCAGCACCCCTAACAATCCACTGTCCCCTAAGACTAAGACAGTTGATTACTATTAAGTTTCCGCCAATGAAACATGCTAAATGTGTTTCTTCAAGTTCTTATCTATATTATTGCTTGTATTTTTACAATCGACACACTTTTCACTAACCACCTTAGAATCATCAGTAGTGGATTATGACGAATCATCTCCTGATAGTGCTTCAAGTATGAACATTGTGTTTTGGTACTGTGGGAAAAACTGTGTTGTAGTAGTAATCAATTCTGTCTCGAATTTTGTATTAAAAACATCCTAAACTAAACTGAGAAAGAAGAATTGAAGTAGTCCAGTAATTATTATTTGTAAAGTATATAGGATAATCCTTGATGAATGACAGGTCCATCATATCTATATAAAACACTTGGATATTTTGTTAAAGATCCACAAGTAGTTCACTTCGAGCTTTACAGGAAAAGCATTGGTTTATGAAAGGTGTACTTATTCATATTTTCATATATCTTGAAATATTATGCCCCATAAGTAGCAGTGTTTATGCACTGAGTTATGCACAGTTTTTTAATCTTTATATTTTGATTTGTTATTACCTATATGCCTCGCTATATGCCAAAACAGTCAATACCTTGGTCAATACCTAAGTATGTAATTAAAGCCCCATATTTCAAGTGTAATAATTAGGGCTTATAATTACATGATAAACAGACGTTATACCTACATAAGCATAATATAAGGGCTTAAATATTAAAAAAATAAGGTTAATTAAGTGTAACATATAAAATGAAGTATGCATCTATGAATCACCCTAAAAGTTGCTACCTGGTGACCCTCAGATGGATCCAAGCATAGTCTAACTTAAGGATGTAAGTACTAAATTATCAATTAATAAAAAATCTAATGTAAATAATTATAAAGTTAAGAGTGCTTATTCAATCATTGTATTTCTTCCAGAGGGGTAAGATATATTTTCAAATGACATCTACACATGAAATTCTGTGCCTGTGCAATATTTCGGTGACTCGACGTCCACCTAGTTATGATATAAAGTAAATTATTATGTAAATATACAGTTATAAAAATATGTCTTTACATGATAACATGAAGAGGAGCAGAGGCTGGTATAAATAACCTGCTAAGTGATTTATTTTATGAAAAACATGAGAATATAGCAGAAGGGCTAGGACATTAAAGTAAATAAGGAATGGATCGACTGACCATAAAAATACATAATATAAAACAAAAAGAAAATCATTTATTGATCATTTCGACTACGCCTGAACTGAAAGTTTACAACTCATCAAGAGAAACGTCACTTACCACTTTGTTCACCTAGAAAAACTAACTTAAATTTCCTCAGAGGGTTTCCAAAATCGCCCGACGTGGACATGGTGGTCTTTAAATCGTACTTATTATTCTAAATTTTAACCGAACAATTCGGATTTTTCACAGTATTTTATCACAGCAAAACACACAACTCACAACACCCCAACACCCTACTCCTACTTACAAAAACCCGTCGTGTCGTATCTTTGCCACACTGACAGTTCTGTTCTGAGTTCAGCTCTAATGACAGATAATATTTAAAACGCCACCTATTTAGTTGATACTAGTAACTTTTAAGAGATGGCCCTTCTATTTCATAATCGATGCCAGTGGCGTAACCATTATTTCTCAACACAGTTTCCTTGAGCAGTATTGCCAGATGTACCGCTAAAGCGGTATATCTGTTACGTTCAATACTCGAATTCGGGAAATACGGAAATACCCGAAAAAAATGCGCAAAACTAATTTTGGACAACAAATACTTCCCAAACCCGAAATTGTACTTTTATCATATATTTAGTATTAAATATATGACTTTTATGCCGCTATTGAGCGTTACATAACAGTCAGAACTAGTTTTGCACATTTTGAATTGCGCAAAACTAGTTTGGGTTAGCACATTACTGAATGACCAATACTAGTTGTGCTTAGGGATGCAAGAAAAGTATCGATACTATCAAAGTATCGATACTTTTAAAAAGTATCGAGTACATTTTGTACTCGATACTGTTTCTTCGATTCTGAGTAGGTATCGATTCTTTTTAAGCAGTATCGGTATCGAAATTTGTTTCGAAGCTTGTTTTTTATTTGCGTTCTACGTTTCACCAGATTTCAACATCGGCAACCCGCATTGCGCAAACCAACAACATTCGATATCTATCTATGAACGCCATCCCACAAACTTCACATTTACAAAATGAAGAGCGTTTTAAGATGTACCGGCGTTGCCACTGATATTATCAAACAATACGATATCAGTGATTCCCCCAAATCGCTGATTCTTTTACAGTGAAACTAGTAAACTAAACTAACCTATATTAGGCTATATTGTCTGCTATAATTATCGTTTGTCAAGGTCTGTCTTCTATGAACCTTGATCGTTTGTGTGTTTGTATAGGATCATGTAGATAGATTAATATTAATAGTATATTGGAAAAAATAGGGGTAAGTTGCCATACTAATGATTTATGTTTGATATTTTAATATTTTTAGTTGATTTGTTACATATTTTGTGATACAAATAAGAAACATTTTATTTTTATATTTTAATAGTTTTTTTTAGTTATTATGATGTCAGAGCGTAAAAGTAATAATTGCTGGAATTACTCTAAAAATGGAATCCAATTTGGGGTGTCTTGTAAAAAGTGCCTAAAAATACATTAAATATGCTTAAGCATTTGAAGGTAATAATTGAAATATACCTACACTTTTAATCATTTAATTTCCGTATTAATAAAATGTATAGTGTAAGGGTAAAACTACAAATAAATTGTTGGACATAAAATCCATACTAATATTATAAATGCTAAAGTAACTTTGATATTATCTTTTCACGCTTAGCAGCGTGCTTTTTTTACACAAAATATGCCTAAAGGAGGAAAATTTGCAATAACATTCGGGGTGTTTAACATAAAAATATGTCATCATATGATGCATTTAAAGATCCTTTACAGGCGTAGCCGACTATATCAAAATCGGCCTCTCTCTCGGTCTCTGCTATTGGTCGATTAGCATTTAAAGATCCTTTACACAAATAGTGCACTATGTAAAAATCGGCCTCTCCTATTGGTCGATCCATCTCGTATTACGATATGTCTGCGTGATGCAATCGATTTCTATCAAGAGCCCTGGTGGTGTAGAGATATAGATCGTTGGGTCTCACCTGGAAAATGCGGGTTCGAACCCCGTTGCTTTTTTTTTTTTTTTTAAAGATTATGTTTCTAAACAGCTTTTTTTCTTGATTTTGGGTTAGATTGGGTTAGCACCTGGTTAGTTTCCTTTTCTTGAGCCCCCGTAGCGAGCGAAGCGAGCGGAGGGCCATGCGGATCGACCAATGGGAAAGGCCGATTTTTATATAGTGCATTATTTGTGTAAAGGATCTTATAATGCCTCGTATTACAATATGTCATCGTGATGCAATCGATGAATCGATTTCTCGTGAGAGCTCTCGTGGCTGAGAGGTTCAGGTAGTTGGGTCTCACCTGGACGGCACGGGTTCAAACCCCGTTGCTTTTTTTTATCTTTTTTTTAAAGATTATGTTTTTAAACAGATTTTTTCTTGATTTTGGGTATGTCTTGGGTTAGATTGGGTTAGCACCACCTGGTTAGTATTTCTTTCTTGAGCTCCCGTAGCGAGCGAAGCGAGCGGAGGGCCATGCGGATCGACCAATAGGAGAGGCCGAGGGAGAGGCCGATCGATACTTATTTTCAAAGTATCGAGTATAATCGATACCATGCCTACAAAATACTCACAGGTACAAAGTATCGATACTTCTCAGTATCGTTGCATCCCTAGTTGTGCTTGTTTTATTTACAAACCTCCGAACCCGAATGAAATGAATAAGAAGTAGGGTTAGTTTGGGTAATAATAAATGTACAAAACTGGTTTTGTACAATTCAAATTGCGCAAAACTAGTTCTGCTTATTTGGCATCGCTTAATAGCCGTATAAGAGTAGAATTTCGGGTTTGGGAATTATTCGTTGCGAAAAATTAGTTTTGCACATTTTTTTCAGACATTACCCGAATACGAGTATTGTGCGTAACATATCTACCGCTTTAGAGACTCATCTACCGTTCCTCTGTTTTAAAAATAATCAGGATTTCTGCAACATAAATTAAAATGGCTTTCTTACCAACAAAAAAAAAAGAGAAATAATTAATAATTTTTGGGGTTCAGATTACGAGCTGATGAACGCACAACGCACCCGCACGTGTGATAAGAAGGCCGGCTTCAGGCGGCATCTTTAACAAATAATTATAAATAAAAATGCGAACGAGGAGTTAAAACGGGCCGCTATTTGTTTACGATAGGCGACACCTTTTGTTCTACTGTGAGGCTAGCAAAAATCATTGAAAAATCTTATCTTGGACAGAAAAATATGTCTTAAATTGCCTTTTAAAAAACTGTTTTGTTTTTCTCATTATTATACTTATACTTGCAGTGCAGTGTTGCTAAATATAGTAGAATTTGCTATTAGATGGAGCAGTGATCAAACTGTTTCTTTCACAAGACGTTTCCAGTAGATATTTCCCGTACGCATATATTTTATTCCTAAAGATCCTAACAAGTTCTATCGCCTGACGAGTCCTGGCCTGCGCGCGCATCACAATGTTTACGCTTACTTTTACGTTTTTCTTCACTTCATGCAATACCCTCCGCTCGTTCCTGGGCGCAACAAAACAAAACTAACCCAAGGCATGACTTCCGTTTCGTCTTCGGTCGAGAGTGCATGTGTCGGGTATCGGCCATTTTGTTCCAGCTTCATATACATATATGTTAGTTTTGGGAATTCATGGTGAACGTTCAGGGATCGGGTAAATTTCTCCCCGAGGAAGATTCGGACGACCAGCCGGAGGTCTGAGCCCCGTGCAATCATCAGATTTTAATGTTTGTGATCGTCCAGCCGCCATACTCGCCATACTGGAGGCTCTAAAAATAATATCTCTATTCGTCAGGTGTAACTTATCTGGGATGGGTCGCCCCAACTCTAACTAAGCCGGATAGAGGTATTTTCTGGCTGAATTTTCTCACGAAAAGGGCCAATAGAGGGTTTACTACTACTAGCCCAAGGCATGCCCAAAATCGAGAAAAAAACGTTTTACAAGCATAACCTTAAAAAAAAATAATGTCTTACCACTAGAGTCGAACCGGGAGCACCGTATCAGAAACTCAGCATTTACCCATTGAGCCACGAGGCCCTCTGAAACCGATCCCCTGGACCGTAAAGACATATATTTATCAGAAATGTGTTTATGTAGACTGTAGTAAACATTGTGATGCACGCGCAGCCCAGGACTTGTCAAGCCGTTCGACTCGTTAGGGTCTTTAAGAATAGAGTACTTAGCGTCTTCAGACAGCGGTCTGTTTTTAACTTTTCTGGTGACCTTTGGCGAACTTTGCCAAATGTCGGCAATAATTAAGTTATGTCACATGGCCCTCCGCTCGCAGTTATATAAAACCAACCCAAAGCATACCCACAATCAAGAAAATAAAAACGTTTCACAAACATAACCATAACGGACCAGCAACCTTCGCATCACCAACACACTATCTAACCACTGACCTACTAGACCGTTGGCGTTGACATTGGTAATTCTGCCGATTCGGCCAATGTCGGGTCGCGTCGTGAAACCGAAGAGAAAAGTTCAAACAGATCGCTGTCGAAAGACGCTACTTAAAATATATGCTTCCCGTACCAAAACAGAGGGCTTCAGAGTTGCGCGCGCATTACATTAATGACAAACACCATATCTTTAAGGTCTAGCGAATTGCTGTTAACTGGTAGGTCTGCGATATGGCGGCCTGCGTTCGATTCTAGTCTGAAGATATGTTTCTTTTATTTTTAATATTATGTGTAAAAGGTTTTTTTCTTCTTTCTGGGTATGCCTTGGGTTAGTTTTGGCTAGTTTCTATTGGTTGCGCCCCCGTAGCGAGCGAAGCGAGACATTTTTGTCAAACGACATGATGCGCGCGCAACTATGCAGCCCTCTGGTGTGTTAAGGGCAATGATAAGTAGACGTTGCCCGGATCACTGAAACAGGCCGACCCTAGGTATGCAAATTAACAAAGAGAAGTTCTATACACTCGGTATTATAAAGAGATTTAAAAACGCTCTTTTAACATGCAAACCTTCGAGAAGCAGGTAAAGAGAGGGTCGAGTCATGCGTTGGAAATACGCGGCACACTTATTTACGTTTCTTTTTAATACATTTTTCTAATGTGTAAGATCGGAATTTTAATAGCCTCTTGTCACACCCTCACATCAAATGGGCACTTTTGCCTATAAAAACGCCGCAGCAGAACAAGATCCTCAGAAATCCACTCGCCTTTGCTAAAAGCTTGAGACTGGTTCCACCTTAAAATTTCCACCTATTTTCAATTCAATTTAATTTCCCTCACTGGTCCGATTCTACTAGCCAAAACTCCTATTCAAATTTTCACATATTCTGACATCCAACTAAAGACGAGTTTCTCACACAGCTTGTATAGTTTTGCAATTATAAAAGAAATTGAGCTTATAAGTAATTTTCCTGAGCCAAATGAAATTAAGAACAAATCCTAAAACCTCAGCCATAGGCGCAACTCGTAGAGGAGTCCAGACGGCTTCTTTACAGATAAGTAAATTATTTGGTTTCACTTAAATTCTTTACGATTAAATATTTAGACATCATTTTAAGGCAGGGTCGAACCTTAAAACCTCGTAAATGTTTTTGTTGTATTCCATGTTTGTATTGTTAAGGTTCTCGTGTGCGCGGTTTTGATTAGATTTCGGACGGGGAGGTGATTGTGGCCAAATATGTTTTAGTAAACTTAAACTCTCTTATATCCGAATAACAAGTTGTGCTAATAGTGTTAAGATTCTTAAAGACCAAAGGGTACAATAGTACTACGGGACGCGAAAAGAGCCTACGGGACACGAAAAGAGCCTACGGGACAACTCCCCAAAGGGACCTTGTGACGTAATCTCCGTGAGGGTATCTAAAAAATGTACATACCTATATTATATACGTCTTGGTCAGATCTTATCCGCTACGCTCTCCAACCTCTTACTAATTTTCTTTAGTATGTACATGTATACGAGGTGTTATGCATATATTTTCCGTATGAGTCATGTGAATGTATCGAGCGTAGAGCACAGTGTACGGGCACATACTTTGAATGCGTTATTTTTTTATTAAACGGTCACGGTTTACTTCCTGGTGCGGGGCCTGATTAAAATGTCGTAACTTAATTCTCGTAAATAATATTTTTTTCTAATGTATATTTTTCCTTTTTCATTTCATGTTGTATTCCATTTTTGTATATGTTAAGGGTTCTTTTCTGGAGCCTGATTGAAATATCGTAACTTAATTCTCGTAAATAATATTTTTCTTTCTTATGTACATTTTTCCTTTAATAGTCAACTGTTAGACTGAACTGTCTGTGTTAACACAAACTATTTGGGCTAAGTGTCTGGCTTAACTGTTTGGGTTAATTATTTGTGTCAAATATTTGGGTTAGCTTGGGATAAGTATTTGAGTCAGTCGTTTAAACTGAAAAAGAAATAAAAGAGCTAGCCGTCATGGCTACAGTAAGAAGCAAGGACAAAGACAACTAGCCCGAACAAAATATCCAAACTATACTGCAATTCATGACCCTAGGCGTCCAAAACGCGTTCAACATCGTATCATGGGAAAACATTTTAAAATGACTGTTCCTGTAGGTATACCACAGGGTTTGGTCTGGGGCCCTTTATTGTGGAATATTCTATATGACCTGGTGTTACGAATACGGACTCACGTACAGTGAGTCCGTGACGACAGTAGGATATGCGGACGATCCATAGCCGAAATAAATACAGCAAGAAACAAGGTAAAAACAATCAACTCAAATAGCTACTCCAAATACCAAATAACTAACCCAAGCAACTAAACCAATCAACTAGCCCAAACAAACAACTACACTATACAACAACAGAAAGGAGAAAATGACAAGGACAACTAACCCAAATAACTATCCCAATCAACTAACCCAAACTATACCGCGATTGAAAGCCGCAAACGTCCAAAAGCATTAAATAAAACAGTTGGCCCAAATACATAACCCAAATAGTTAATTCAAATAGTTGGGGAACTAGTTGTAATTCTTCTTTTATAAGATGGTAATATCAATCATGCTCTTGAATGAACGTGAAATGAAACCCTGTAGTATGCTTTAATATATATGATAACTTTAAGAAGGAATTAAAACCAAAACTTTAAATCGATCGTTATGTCCTGATATCTGTATCAGCTATCTAAATTCTCTGTTCGAACTCAAAACTAAAACTGTTATACACAGCCTGCAAACACATTCCGGTCAGACATACCGCCTGCCGACTCCTGAGCTTGCGAGCGTATCACAAAAACATGCGTTGTTTAATGTAAAGCGGCTAATTATAGCTCCCCGTAGCCCAAGGAAATGCGCTGTTGCCATTTGCTTGCATTCGCGCCATGTCTTCGCGGTGCAATCAGATTGTCGCTAGAGCCCTCGTGGTAGGGGTCTAGATGGTTAGGTCTCAATCCGGCGGCCCGGGTTCAAATCCCGTTGATATTTTTGTTTTATTTTCTTGATTTTGGGTATATCTTGGGTTAGCTTTCGTTAGCACTTGGTTAGTTTCCTTTTCTTGAGCCACCGTAGCGTGCGAAGCGAGCAGAAGTCTATGCGAAAAGTGCCCCGATTTAGAAACAGCGTATTCCTTGGGCTACGAAGGGTTACAATTAGCCATGCAAATGTATTTATGATGCGCGCGCAAGCTTAGTACTCGTCAGGCGTAAGTTCAAAGAATATAATATTTGTTCTTTGGTATAGTTCCAAAAAAAGGCTTGCATGCAAGATCTCCTTCCTGAGATTCGCGTCTACCTACCGCAATTTTGAGCCTTCACCCATGCATACGTGCTATTTCATATATTTTTCAATGTTTTCTTTCTTGCCTCTGGGCAATGTCATGTGTTAGATTGGGTTAGTTTAGGTTAGTTATGTTTGGTTGCGCCCCAGAAGCGAGCGGAGGGACACGCGTGAAGTGAAACACTAGACCAACACTGGGCTGCTGCCAAATGCGCAGGTCCGAAGAATGAAAATTTGCGATAGGTAGACGCGAGTCTAGCTAGAATCACCGACCTCCGAGGTCGGTGGCTAGAATGCGCAAGGAGTGAATAGGGATGGCAAAAAATTATACATCGATATATCGTATCATATCGATATATTCGATATATCGAAACAAAATTATCGATATATTCGATATATCGATATATTTATTTATACGCAATAAGCTTAATTCAAGCGCTGATGTTTTATCCACATCGGAATGCTTAAGCAACCAATGGGCAACAGGATTAGTGGTATTACCGGCACTTTGTAATAACTTCAAACGCGAATTGCACTGAGCAGAGTTTTTTTTTTATAGTTCCGTAAAGTATTTCCAAATTTTACTTCCAGGGGGCTCCATAATAAACAGTATTTAAAATTAAAACCACTACGCATATTATTCAATCTAAAGCCGTTGACACATTAGAACGTTGCTGTTCGTTCGCAACTGTATACGTTGCTACCCGCTCGCTCCTCAAGGCCAGCCACACTTGAACGAATGGCTTGAAATATTTGCATCGGCAGCTTTCCATCAATTCGCGCCCGTAAAGAAAACTGATATTCTTTTTATTTGCGTCCACACTACATTTCTGCATTCGCGGCAAAGCATTTTCTTTTGATCTCTTTAATTTACCGACAGCCGACAGGCGACGGGAACAGTTCGTTCGCATTGCTGCTTTCGGGGCCATTCGTGCTTCGCGCCATCATAAAATCACTGGAAATGACCGTCCACGGCGTCTACTCCTGCGAACGAATATGGGGGCGAATCCTCGGCAATGCGAACACAATACAAAGACATTTTTTTTTTCTTTATTTAGCTGCGGTCGGGAAATTCCATATGAATGACACACGACACTAAAACAACAGACGACAGTTACAATGACTAATTTTTCTGAGAATTATTTTTTACACTTTAGCAGGCAAATGGGAGTTTAAATAATTTCTACTTTTTCTATGTAGTATGATTTTTGTGCGACGATATATGATATCGATATATGCGATATATCGACAAGAAAATAACGATTATAATATATCGCTTTATTTAGGGAAAATATCGATATATCCAATATACCGCTGCCATCCCTAGGAGTGACTCGTAGTGTATGGACCACTTACTGTCAGAATTATAGAACAAACGCACGGACTACAGTAGCGTCTTCCGACAGCGATCTGTTTTGACCATTTCTGTTCGGTTCCACGACGCGACCCGACGTTGGCCGAATCGGCAGAATTACCCACTTCACAGAATAGTTGGCTATTCTGTGCCCATGTCTTCGCAGTACCTTTGTTTATATAAAGACAATGCTTTGTTTATATTTATAAAAACAATGGCAGTACACTAGATTGCTTCCATACGTCTGATATGTCAGTGGTTAGATAGTGTGTTTGTGATGCGACGGTTGCTAGTTCGATCTCCGTCAGTGCCAAACTGCCAAGCTATGTTTTTAATAATTTTTTAGGTGATAAAAAGTTTTTTTCTCTTGATTTTAGGTATGCCTTGGGTTAGTGTTCCTGTTCCTTGAGCCCCCGTGACGAGCGATTCAATTGGAGGGCCATGCGAAATATTTTAATTATTCGCCGAAGGTCACCAGAAAAGTTCAAAACAGACCGCTGTCTGAAGACGCTAGTACGGAGTCACGGAGCATGCCGAACTCAGCTTCTTGATCACCACAAAATATTATTTTGTGGCTTTGATAAACTAAAATATTATATGACGTATACACGGATTTCACATTTCTTAAAAAAGCATAAAGCATGGTTACTGACATTTTTTAATTAATATGATTTCAAAGAACTAAAATATAGCAAAAGAATTGTTGTGTTCAATATCAAAGAAAAAGAATTTTAAATTGTATCTCCGCACCAGTGTTGCCATTCGTAGCGACTTGTCGCGAAAATAGCGACTTTTTGATTACTGTGAGACATAGCGGCGATTTACAAAAACAAGCCCATTTGTAGCGACTTTTTCGAATTTTGAATTATAGGAAGTTTTGTTAATCATTGTTTTGCGATTTGGAATTATCGTATTTATCTTGATATTTAAATTATAATTGAGGACCGGGAGCCACTGTCATGTCTGCTCTATCGGCTCGGCTCGGATTAGATCGCATCAGTTGTGATCCGGGGTTCGGGACTTCCCCGAAATCGATCGGTCTGGTCAAAACCTTTTGTTTTTATTCCATGTTCCATAATTTGTGTGTTCGCCTGCCAGTTATCAATCTTTAACTAATACATGGTAATCAAAATACAACAATGATTGTTTTTGTATTTTGTCCAACGTTTTTCTTATTGGGTAGTTACTAATTAAATTAGTTTTTGATGTGTTGTGTGTTATGTTGTTAGTTTTAGTGAAAACACTATTTTGTGTTTTTATTAACTATTTTTCCCTCCCAATTTTATGCAGCAAAGTAAAAAAATCCTATTCTGTAAAAAACACAACACGGTTTTTTTTTTTTTTT